>JAJEJO010004726.1:53084-67821 GCA_020662805.1 Glaucomys volans
ACCCCCATCCTTTGTGTGGTCATATAGAGATCTCAATGCTTTGAGAGACTATTTTGTTTTATAAAGGTCTTCCAAGATTTTTGCTGGGAAAATTATGACCTTCAAACTTTAAAAATACGTAGTAGAGGGGTTAGGTATATAGCTCAGTTGTAGAACACTTGCCTAGCACCTGCCATGCCCTGGGTTTGATCTCCAGCACTGCAAAACAACCACAAAACATAGCAGAAGGTTAATACAGAGAAATTCTGGCATTCTGTGTGTGTTGTCTATATCTGTCTAGGCAGTGTTTGATGAATTCTTTGTTGTTCAGGCTGCCTATGTATTGTCCAAATACCAGTACTTTGTGTGCCCAGTGGAATACCGAAGCGATGTCAACTCCTTCGTAACAGAATGTGAGCCCACAGAACTTTTCCAGCTTCAGAGTTACTCACTTCCTCCCTTCCTACAGGCAGTATTGAGGCAGGTAAGAGTGAAGGTTCAACATCACATGGTTAGGGATCCTGTCTTTCAAAAAGTAAGCTTCCTCTAAAAGTGAGATTCTGATTTTTATGGGAACCAATTTTATGCATAATTTTTAACTTTGTGATGTAGAAGTGCTTTTTATGTCTGATTATAATCAATATATTGTGTTCTCTTGTGATTTTTATAAACATAAAATAAGTTAATATTGCAAATTGAGTTCTAGGAATTTATTTGCCTTATGATTTAATTACTGATGGTAATTCATTTTGTGTTTTAAAAGTATTTAAAAATATTTGATAGATTTTTACAAAGCAAATGAATTAGAATGAGTTTTACATGTTACTAATGTGAATTAACTCAATTTAAAACTCAATTAAAATTCATCAGTCAAAGGAGCCCTGGATGTTTAGAGGACATTTATTAGTATAGAAAGCATCTCCTCAAAATGAGTTTCCTTCCAAAAGCACGCTGCTGCCATTTAAAACATCTTTGAGGTGTCACATGGAAGGATGTTGACATGCTCTGGAGGAGAGCCCACCTGGTCTCTCGTCAGGATTCATGTGTGATTGGCTGAAATGGCCGCTCAGATAATGGTGTGTATGCACATGCACATGTGTGTGTCTGAATCATTTTGTTTTTAACAGAAATTCATAATTTTTTAGTAGTAGATTAACCAACAAATGTTTCTTGAGTTCTCAATGCATGAATCCCAAGATTTTTTCCAATGTCCAAGCCTTCTGTTACCTGCTGTAAAAGCATTTAATGCTGTCAATGTTTGGTTCCAGGCAAGACCTTTGCTTTGAGAACAGGTCCAGAACTTCATGTTATCAAACATCTTCCTCATACTATGCACATTATTATTTTCTCTACAATTTGTAGTTCCCTTTAGGGAGGCAAAAGCTGTGAGTTTAAAAAATAATTTGACTGCAGGATTCTGTTTTTATGATTTTCTCCCTAAATCTTTTGTAGTTGTAACTGTCTTGCCAAAGCTCATTTTGGCAGTTCTTTTAAGTAACTTATTTTTGTGTGTTTCCATAGCATTATACTTAGTTTTAAGACAAAGAGCCAATTTTACCCTTATTTCATCATATGAAGTTTAAGAAAAGTAAAAGTACAAAATAAATTATATATAGCAAATAAATAAATTATATAACAACAAAAATAAAATATTGGTGACAAAACGAAGCAAATATAGAAATTAATGGAGCTGTTGTCCTGCAGCCCAACTGTTGCCAAAGTTCTTGGATGAAACAAAAGGTATTGTACCATTTAGAAGATTCAGTGTGTAGTTGCCTGGCAGTGCGCTTGCTGAGAAAATAGAGGTGCTGACTTAGTAGAGGACAGGACAGAGAGTGTACAATGTGTTTTTGTCCCAAGATCTGTGAAGATTTAAAAATTATCAAAAATAGTGGGGCGTGGTGGCGCACACCTATAATCCCAGCAACTCAGGAGGCTGAGGCAGGAGGATCACGAGTTCAAAGCCAGCCTCAGCAACTTAGCGAGGCCCTAAGCAACTCAGTGAGACCTTGTCTCTAAATAAAATACAAAAAAATAGGGCAGGGGATGTGACTCAGTGGCCAAGTGCCCCTGAGTTCAATCCCCAGTTCAAAAAAAAAAAAATTATCAAAAATGTGGCATATGCTTTGAGTTAATGTTTATGTCATAGTTTCTAGATTAGGTGGCATGCTCAAATACAGTTTAACACGTATATTCCCAATATCCCCTTCCCTTCCTTCTTTTTCCTCTTTAGGAAACAGTGAACTTATATCCTTTCCAGATACACAGCATTGCTCTTTCAACATTTGCATCTTTAATTGGCCCATTTGGAGGCTTTTTTGCCAGTGGATTCAAAAGAGCTTTCAAAATCAAGGTATCTGTTTAGATTCTTTGTTATTAGTGAACATAATTAGAGAATGTATCTTGGTTAGAATTTGGTGTCCTGTAGGTCTACATTAAGCCCTTAGGCAAAAATTTATACCTCTGATTTGTTTAAACTTCACAGAAATGCTGCCTGGTGGTTTGAGTATGTTCTTTTTGTTAGGTTTTGGCCATGCCTTATTAGTATATTTTTAAGTATCATGACAGCCTCTTATAGAAGTAGTAGCGTGTTCCTTTAATGTTGGTACAAACACAGAATCTTATTCTTTCAAGTGTCCATCCAAAAATCTCACCATCAATTGTCTGAAGTTTAGTGTTTTGCCAGCCTCACTTGAAGGAATGTGCAGAGGAGCTTGTTGGATATGTAACTACCATGAATTTGGTCTGTGGGACCTAGTTTGCTCACCCTGCTCCAGAAACAAAATCACCCTATGTTGTTTGGTTAAGATAGATCATCAGTAAGTGACACTATCTCAGTCTCCCTCACGTGGCTTCACTAAGTTAAGGTGGACTATGTGCCATTAGGGGTTAGAGAGTAGATGTCGACAGTGGGATGACCATGGAAGGCCTCTCTGAAAGGTGGAGTCTGAGAAGAGGAGGAGAATAAATCCTGCAGAGGAATCTAAGGCAGCCACACAGGATGAGCACCTTGGAAAGGTTGCAAACCTTCCACAGAGTAGGATTGTGTTGCTGTGGCTGTTTTATGCTTCACTGGGTAGGGAAGAGAAGGAAGGAAGTAGTTGGCAAAAATTAACCAAAGAGTTCTTCAGTAATTATGTTAAACAGAGAAATTTTATATTTAAAATGGTATTTGTTTTACTGGTCTCCAGTCCAAGGGTTCTTGTTGAAGGATGAGTTTTTTTTTTTTTTTTTTTTTTTTGCATGTCTGAAATGAAGGTATGATTGTGAATAGCATTTGTATGTTTTTAGGTTGCTCGAGTGAGCTAGAACAACAATTTGTTATTTCCATTTCCTGGGTGCTCAGACAAGTCACTTTACAAAGGCGCATTACCCATCCTCTCAGTTTGGCCATTTAATGGACTAACTAACGTGTCCCAAACGAGCCAGATGCTTTGATTTTCTTTTTATCCCAACATTAAAAAGAAGAAGAAGAAATATTTATCATAGAAGTAAAATGTTTATTTTGGAGTAAGGACTATTAGAATAAACTTGAGTTAGAACCAGTTGTATTAAAATATTTCCCAAATTCCTTCTGGCTAAATAGGAGGAGATTAGATTAGTAATAGCTGATAGAATATTTATTTAGAAAAAGTTTCATCAATAAAAAAAAAGTTGGTGCTAGATTTAATTAATGATTAATTAGAGTTATTTCAAGGCTTTGGGTCAATTTCAGTAATTATTCTAAAATGAGCACATATTTGAAAGATACAGTTTTTAATCTGTTGGAAGTGGCATAATAAATTTGTAATTAGAAAATTTAATAGTATTTTCTTTATAGCCTCTATGGTGCCATAAAGACACCTACAGATAAGAATTTTATGCTTTTTAAAAAAATTCGTTAATGTATTTGTTTATTTCTAAAGGATTTTGCGAATACCATTCCTGGACATGGTGGGATAATGGACAGATTTGATTGTCAGTATTTGATGGCCACTTTTGTGCATGTGTACATCACGAGTTTTATAAGGTACTTTTACATTTTAAACTTTTCATTATGTGATTCTTTTGAGTTTTCATTTCCATGAATATTACATTAGTTTGAATGAGTTATCTTTTTCTGTCATTGATAATCTGTTATGCCAAAGTGAATGGTGACCTCTAGAGCAGTAGCTCTGAGAAGTATGCTTAAAGTGTCATGTTTTACATATATTTGAGCAGGTTAAAACAAAAAAATAAAGATCCAGTTAATGTGGTTGGTACTGAATTTGGAACATGAGGAGATTAAATTTCGTAATTGTGGGCATTGCAATGATTGTGAATAACAAGAGTTAAAAAGGAGGAGAACATAATTCATCTAGGCCACTGATTATTACTTGTCTGTTACACAGTGTAGACTAGTTTAGGCATGGATGTAGCAGAGGAAAAATCCAAACTGAGTTACTGCTCTCAGAGCTTTCTGTTGGGAGGCTGGAGGGAAGAGGGTCAGAGATGGACAATAAATAAATATAGCTTGTTAGACCTAAGTGCCATGGAAAAAGACCAAAACAACTATGTGTGTGAGGGGTTGGTGGATGGGTGTTGCTATTTTATATAGTCCAATTTATTCTTGTTATTAAACCTTAATGTTTTGAATCTGCCCTAAAGTTCCAGTTTGGGGTGTGAAGGCTAACCACATCCACCACATGTGGTTAGGTTGAATTTGCATGGTATTTCTTGGTCTATCCTTTTATGTTTAGCATTCCTTTATCCTTATTTTTAGTGGTGTGTTTCTCTTTTTCTAATTTTTGACTGAATATTTTGTTTGGGTCAGTTTTATTTTTTTTTTAATTTATTTATTTTTGTAACCACATTGACAATCTTTGTCTTTTTAATTGGAGTAAAAAAAACACTGTATTTTTCATGGTTTCTGCTGGGTACGCAGGAGGCAGAACACTTGCTAATAGAGTCATAGAGAACATGGGTGTCCTTTACAGGATTGTTTAGAGGAGAACTTATAGTGACCCCTGAGTACATATTTTAAATATATACAAATATATATTTCTTACCTACTGTAAGAACTTTTGTATTAACTTCTTTTTTTATGGGGGAGAGTTGGGTGGGTTGGGGATGTTGTAGCCTTACTAGGATATTTTTTAGCATCTTAAAAAATTTGTTCTAATTAGTTATACATGACAATAGAATGCATTTTGACACATGGAATTTAAATGGATATAACTTGTCATTCTTGTACATGATGTAGGATACATTGGTCTTGTAATCATATAGGCACATAGGGTCATAATGTCCAATTCATTCTATTATTCTTCCTACTCCCATGTCCCTCCCCTCTCTTCATTCCCCTCTGTCTAATCCAAAGTACATCTATTCTTCTCAACACCCCCCCCATTATGAATTAGTATCCACATATTGGAGAAAAAATTTGGCCTTTGATTCTTTGGAATTGGCCAGGTGCCCTTCAACAGATGAATGGATAAAGAAAATCTGGTATATATACAAAACAGAATATTACTCAGCCTTAAAGAGGAATGAAATTACAGTATTTGCTGATAAATGGATGGAGCTGGAGAATATCATGCCAAGTGAAATAAGCCTTACTAGGATTTTAGCAATTTCATTACTCTTTTCAAAGTATCAACTTCTGGCTTTGTCAATTTTTTTCATAATATGTTTGTTTTATACTTCATGGATTTCCACTTCCATTTTTCATTCCTTTATCTTTTTTTAAGGGTCATTGCTGTCCTTTTCTAGTTCCTTAAGATAAAGCCTTACTTTTCAGTTTTTAGGCTTCTGGTCTAATATAGCCATTTAAGACGGTAAGCTTCCTTTTCTTTCTCCCCTTTACAAGTTATGATATTTGTATTTTCAATATTGACTTATGAGGGACTGGGGCTGGGGCTGGAGCTCAGTGGCAGAGCGCTTGCCTAGCATGTGTGAGCCACTGGGTTCGAGCCTCAGCACCACATAAAAATAAATAAATAAAATAAAGGCATTGTGTCTATTTAAAAAAATTCAGTTATGAAAATTTTCTGTTTTCCAGCATTAATATCTTCTCTGACACATGGTTATTTAGAAGTATATTGGTTGGTTTCCAAACAATGAACATTTTCTCATTTTTCTTCCTTTATTGATGTTTGCCGTAATTCCACTGGGGTCAGAAAATACATTCTTGATGATTTCAGTGTTTATTTTTTGAAACTTGCTTTTTGACCATATAGCATTTCATCTACTCTGGTTTATATTCTATTCATACATGCACATGTGAATTTTTCAGGTTCTGGATGTAATTTTGCATATGTTAGTTGAAATTTAATTAAATCTTCTTTATGAACATTTTACTCTCTTAATTTTGAGAGCAGCTTATTCTATCAGTTAATAACAGAGCTTTGTTAAAAATATGCTGGGATTACAAATTTATCTATGTCTCTTTCTAGTTCTGTCAATTTTTGCATTTTGTATTTTGAGTTTGTATTGTGTATATAGAAATTTAGGATTGCCATATTTAGGACTGAATTGATTCTCTGTCATTGTATAGTGCCTATCTTTACTACTTACCTTAATGCCTATTTGCTGGATATTAAAATAGCCACAGCAGCTTTCTTTCGTTGGGTTTACATGGTATTTCTTGGTCTATCCTTTTATGTTTAGCATTCCTTTATCCTTGTTTTTAGTGGTGTGTTTCTCTTTTTCTAATTTTTGGCTGAATATTTTGTTTGGGTCAGTTTTATGTTTTTTTAAATTTCTTTCTTTTTGTAACCACATTGACAATCTTTGTCTTTTTAATTGGAGTATTTAACCTATTTGCATATCTATTTGTTGATATATTTGAATATTAGTCATTAGTGGTAAAATTCTTAGATTTTTTATTTTCAGAAAGTTGTAGCTTTATAGGGCGTTAACTCATACTCTTTCAGAAAAATCTGCTCTTCTTTCTGTAGAAAGAAGTCACACTGAGCCATGTTGTCCACCATCTGAAAGCAAATATTTAGACAATTAGAGATGCAGTGATGGTGCCAGGATGCAGCTGGCTGGGAGCACCTGCAGGCAGGGTTTAGCATTTAGCTGAACTCACTGAAATCAAATAGCCTTCCTTCTCTCTGTGGGACCTACTCAGGGAATGTGCTGTGCAGGTACTAAATCTTTTGAAGAAATATAATAAGCCAGGCTGTCTTGACTTGGATCATCTGGCTATGAGAGACATTGGCCACAGAGCTTTGGCGGATGAGCTGAGCCTCCTGCTAGAAGGTGACCCATTGGGGTGGCCAATAGGGGCTATTGTGCACTTTTTTAGCAAAGATCTCCAGACAAGGATTTCCTCTGCTCATCCTCCCAGCAGTACTACTGTATAGCAGATATTTCTTTATTGCTGGGATTTCTATTTCCCTTAACTCTACTTAAACAGTTCTTATTGCAAATTATAAATCTGTGTACCCACGTAAATGTCTTTCTTAGAACTTAGTGCCAGCCCCCATCTATTTCTTGGTCTTGCTTTTTCTAATACAATTTTCCTTATAACTCTCCAGAAAAAGTAAGCTCTATTCTCCATTTCCTGTTCAAGGGGACAGTGAAAGGTGCAAAACATACAGTACACATTAAGATTTGAATTAGATTCCTTCCTGACAGACTAGTGTTTTAGAACATCAGTAATCTCTAGTTTGTAAATGGATTGAATTCTCGAGTCCAGGCAGAGGCAGATCTCAATCCTGCAACTACAGTAGTGTCCCAGAAAGGTCACAAGTTCAGAGTCCTGTCGTGAACTCATCTCACCCCAAGTGCACCCACAGAAGAGGCCACCAGAAGGGCTGGGGCCAGGACCTCAGAGGAGTTCAGCCAGAAGGGAGCCCCTTGGAGAGGGAGTGCTGCGCTGGAGCAGGGCTCTGTGTGGTGACGTTGGCCAGCAGTTCCTTGGCTCCTTTCCTCCCCATGGGGACTGTGGTGGGTGGTGGGTGAGCGGAGTGGGGCTCTCCTCCTCCCCAACTTCCTTCCCTGTAGAGCAGATAACACTTTAATTTTGCTCGCCACATTAGGCTTTGCCTCAGACTTTCTTTGAACTAAGGCTCTGGGTAGGGACTTTGGTGCTGGTGCTGTGCACAGGACGTTTGGGTTTTGTTTTTTTTTTTTTTTTTGACATTTGGGTTTTGTCTCTTGAATATCCGTAGTTCCTGGTGGGTATTTCTTCATCAAAGTAGCTTCTACTGTCTGGAAGTTCTTTGAAGCTAAAAATTTAAATTGCGTCTTTATGCCCTCTTGGTTTATCCTTGATCTACCAGGCTCCTCCTTACAAAATTGTTTTTGTGTCTTGTTTAGTGTTGGATTTGTTATTTATCCCCACCTCTTAAATCAGATTGCCTTTTATAGAGAATTTTTGTAGGTTCATACTTAAATTGTCTTATATCATCTTGTGTTTTATATTTGTGCATTCTTTCTATATTTAGACTGTTTACTTCTCAAAGAAGACTAGGTCTTATTTTTTTTCCCCTCCCCTTGATACAGACATTTAGACATTAAAGTGAAATCGAGGGTTGTTTCAGTTCTGTAAAGATGGCTACTCTACACTGTAAGGAATGGGTTGTCTTATATTGTGGGTATGTGCTTCACTTAGCTCTACTAAAACCATGTAAATGTTGTCTTCTCTACCTTATCTGTAGGGGTCCAAATCCCAGCAAAGTGCTTCAGCAGTTGTTGGTGCTTCAACCAGAGCAGCAGTTAAATATATATAAAACCCTGAAGACTCATCTCATTGAGAAAGGAATTCTACAACCTACCTTGAAGGTATAGCTGGATCCAGAGAGGGAAGGACTGACAAGAAGGAATTCTGCAAAAACAGCACTGAGAGATGAAATCTTGTAACTGTACAGAAAAATGGTTGAAAATGCAATAGATTGAAGTTTCACAGAAATGAATGTTGGTTCTCTGAAATTACTGTGAATATTTAACATACACTTGATCTAAGTTATGAAATAAGTAGCAAATTGCCAGCAAAATGTCCTGTACTTTTTCTAAGATGTATTTTCTGATGTTAACTTCCTTCCCCTTACTTGCTGGGTTTCATAATTTAAAAGACTTGTATTTTAAAGAGTCAAACACTATAAAATAAGTAAATTGAGGATGTCTTAAGATTGCACCTAACAGTGGGATCTTTTGCACAAATATTTACTTTTGCACTTGGAGCTACTCTTTGATTTTTAACAGAATATTGTTTGTAAGGCACACTGGGAAGTCCGTTATTCTCATAGTCTGAAGTATTTTCTGAAGGGCTGAGTTTGATGGGGGAAGAAATGATTGTCTACTTTTCTTTACTCTCTCTTCTTTTTTTGTTGGTGTTTTGGTTTGGTTTTTTGGTGCTGGGGATTAAACCAGGCCTTGCACATTCTAGATTCTAGTCAAGTGCTGTACTATTGAGTGACACTTCAGCCTGATTGTCCACTTTTCAAAGAAAAGTACTCATTTACCAGGAGAAAGCATTCTGCATTTAGGTAATTTCAAACTTCAATAGAGGGAGGATGGAATTTCTGCCATTATTCGTATGTTAGAAAAAACACTCCACTTCTGATAAAATTGTCTGGAAAAACACAATCTTGCAAAAATTTTCCAAAGAAACAAAGGATATTTCTGCCTGAAGAACACAATGTGTGGATCCTCCTCCACGGATGATCTCAATGAGGACTGTAGTTCAAAGAGGCAGCATAAAACAGTGTGGCCTGGGCCCCCTCTTGGTCAAGTCCTCTGCTTTTTCTTATCTCTCTGTGCACTGACTTCACTAAGGCATGTAGTGTTAGGCACATGGCAAGATTGGTGCTCAGGGCAGTGAGTAGGGTCTATTCAGCTGAGCAAGAGTGACCTGCCGGAGGAGGCCCTGATCCTGTGTTTTGGGTGCCTGCCTCTAGATCTCCAGCATAGCCCTTCAGAGACTTACTGAGAAGAAGGAAGAAGGCTCAGTCCCAAGCCAACTCCCTGGGGGTGGCTAACCTTTGTCCCATTGTTCTTTCTCATCATGTCATGAAATCTGAAGACATCAACTGATTATTTTTTCTTGTAAGAATGAAAATCAAGCAGAAGTGATTGCCACCAAAACCAAAAAGCACACAAATGCCAAACCTTTCCTTTGGCGGACTGGACATTGTAAACAAATGAGAATACGTTTCTTATCAGTGGACACAAGCTCCTATTGCTGTGTGCTCTCTACAGCCATATTTAATGTATTGAACTGTCAGCAATAAACCCTCACAAGCCACCCAGTGCTCCTGGTCAGATGTTCAGAGGGGAGAAAGAGATATATTTTAAAGAATGTTTTGCTAACGAAAAGAGTAAATATTTTTGTTTAGATCAAAAACAAATTTCCATTATTTTATATTTCTATGCTACTGCTGTACCTAAAATAAAAGGCTGTAACTATGCCTGGGTTCCACAAGTGAACCATCGCTTCAGCCTCCTGGTGCACCACGGGGCCCGCGGAGGATAGAGCTGCACCAGGCACCAGAACCTTCAGATTTTGGTCTGGCGTGCACTTAGCTGATTGACCACCGCTGAATGAGTCCAGTCAGCATTCTGTCACACAAATCCACAAAAACTAGAATTGGCACTGAAAGGGTTATTATAGGAGGGAATGATCACTTTTAAAATCAGGCCACCTACATATTAATATTCAGTATCTTGTGCTTCTATTTCCTCCACTAACAGCTCCAAATATTGATCATTAGAAATGTAGGATACCACAATTTAGAAAATAGAATGAAAATTTTGTTATAGGAATTTACATTGAAAACTTGACAGTTTGCACAAGTAAAAACCCTTGAAGATTCATGAGTCTCTCCACATTTTTATTTGAAGTACTTGATGAGGCATGAGGCGTTGCAAGACAGAATTATGAGAGCATTACTAAATACATGTATTACAAAATCAATATCATTATAAACAAAGTGTGAAACTGGAAGTATTCAGGGTCACAGTAAAAGCTTTTCTCAAATATACTTTTAGATTTGGGTGTACATTATTCTATATGTAAAAAAAATTCTTAACAGAGCTCTAAAGATGAACCTTTTTACTGTACTTTTATAGCATGTATAGTCAAACAGTATATTTTAGCAGAAGATTGCCATAAAACCCTGACTTTGGTCATTTTTGTATTTGCACTGGGAAGAGGGCTTAAATTCCAGTGTAGCGAAGTGGTGGTGGAAAAATGGAAGGCTTGGAACTTCTTTCACAGCAGTAACCAGTCTTTCCAAAGTGGCTATTGGGGAAAGTGACCCAGTGTACTCATTGCTTGACTTTTTCACCTGTGGGATGCGATGTTTCCTCACTGCTTTCTCCCTTGTGGTTGGTGGTGCATATACAGTGACTGAGAATAAAAAAACACTTGTCCCCCTTTTCATTTATAGTATCTCTTCATTTGCACTTTGATTTGAACAAAGATAGTGTCACTTTGTTCAGAGATAAGAACAAGGTATAAACAGTGTGTATAGACTGTATATATTTGAAAGTTATGTGTGTCAATCAGTTCTCTGAATCTTTATTGAAACTGAGGTAGGGAAATAAAACTTAAATCACATTTTAACTTTGTTGTGCTGTTTTCTCATTGAAGCAGAGATATTCATTCATTGAACTAGTGTTCACAAAGTTGTGACAGGTGCGCATAAGCCATGTATGTATTCTACCACTCACACCTACAATGACATCTTCAGGGTGAGAGAGGACTAAGTTCTGGTGATGTGACAGTTGTGTGTCTTCCTAATGGACTGCTGAACTTCTGTGTGCCAGAGTTTGTCATTACACACTTGTCTTTGGACTCTGAATATTGTCTGGGACTTCAAGTTTTATGGAGACCAAGTGAGACCTGTTTTGATTGGCCATTGTGTTCCCAGGGTCCTGCACAATCTGCACACTGTAGGCACTGGGTTTCTGAACCATCAAAAGGGCTGGGAGTTAAAAGAGAACTGTGCACATTCCCACTGTGTCCCGGGCATTCTGCCACCCCCTCCCCAGTTACATTTTGCATAGCTCTGTGGTGGACTAATTAGGTGGTTTTCAGGACTCAGGAAAACATTTGAAAGTGCCTTGATTTGTGTCCAGCCTGGAGTAGCTGATGAGTAATACCGAGTTTCCTTCTTTCTATCCGCTTTTCTCCTGTTGCTCATTTCCAGTGCTCATTTGCAAGAGGTCAGGAGGACTGAGCAAAAAAGTAACCAGCACTTTAGCCATGGCTTCCTTAGTAGGTGGGGGTTCTTGATTGGTGGACGAGCTCACTAGTTCACTTCAGCCAGCCTGGAATCTGTGCACCAGACTTTGTTCAGGAATGGAGAAAACATCAAAACTGAAAGTAATCTGTCCACTCACAGAGGCAGATGCCATATGAGGTAGATTGTGATCAGGGTGATGACATATATAAAGCCCCAAAAGCTTGGGAAGATAGGGGACAACCATCTGACCCGCGTTCAGGACCTGTTTCTTCATAGCCAGACCTTTCTGTCCCCTTCTGAAACTTAAAGTTTAAATTTATTCACCAAGAAGGGACTCCATTTGGAAGCCTATTGAGTAGCTGCAAATAAAAATCAGGTCTAGTCCATTTAACCAGAACCAGAAGACGATGTCCTGTAAACCTGTGTGTTCATGCAGAGAAGTGGAGAACCTTCTTACTGAATAAACCTCAAAGGCCACGTAGTAAAGGTTAATGAATGAACTCTCCCGCCAGGTGTTTAAGACCAAGCTGGTCAAAGCTGACCATGTTCCTATCTATTCTTAAGAGTCAGCTGAGATTCCTCAGAGATCACTCTTGGGGACATGTGCAAAGCCTCCTTGCTCCTTAGGTTTCCTCTGTCAGTGGTACTACGTGCCAGGATGCATCAGGTCAGGGTCTTGATGACTATATATGGCTTCTCTTGGAAGCATCAGGCATTTCACTCTCCAATGACCCTCCTCCTTGCAGAATGTGCACCTGTTGTCTTCCTGTTTTCTAGTGTCCACTTGATCTTCCTAATTGGTAGATCCAGTGGCTCACCAGAGTTTCCGAGCCCTTAGAGGGGTCCCATCATTGTCTGGGTGCTGGCTGACCTTGAGGGCAAGGGTCAAATATTGGCTGCTTTTTCCTTGGCCCTTTTATTTTCTTGACTTCAGTCTCCATGTTTTTGGTTTTAAACATCCAGCAAGTCAGTTTCACCAGTCTTAAAGAGGGAGTAACAGGTTATAACTCCAATAACTTTAATTGTATAGTCATTTACCCCTTATATTCAATTGGGGTCTGTATTAATACTGTCCTTTGTAGATGATGGCCTATTATCTCAAATTAACTCAGGTTGTTATATTAGAAGTTACACTCCTGTAAGAGATAACAGTTAAAGTTTACAAGGAAAATGCAAAATGAAACTACCTTGGGAGTTGGTCAGTTTGTATAATAGCTATGGTCCAAGAAACATAATTTTTTTTATAATCCAAACCTTACTTAGTGTAATGGACCCCAGATAAAGTTTTTTCCCAAATGTAAAGGCAACCCTGTGAGATTAAGTATTCCAGTCCACTCCTTTGTCCCAGTGTGGCAGGAAAATGGAAATGGGGGCGGGCCCAAATGGAGGTTACGAAAAATTCAGACTTAAGGACTAAGAGTACACAGGTAAATAGGAAGTCATGGGCCAAGCCAACAGCCTTGGTACCTTCCCAGCATCTGTACAGTATAGATTCCAGCAATCAGACCCAATGCTTTTAATGTCTGTTCAGCATGGACTCTGATGCCTTCATCCAGAAACCTGTACTACTACACTCAAGAGGAAAAGCTCCCTCACCTCACAGGGAGTTCCACCTTTTTTCCTCTCATTCCAAACTAATTTTATTTCTTTTATTTTTATCTTCTGCCACCATCTATGGATTCCAATCTTTGAACCCAGAAAGAAAATCAGTGAGGCCTACAGCTCACATAGATTTCATTTGTCTGCAGAAGTGGCGAACTGACTACCAACACAGACAGTCTAATCTGGAGAACAGCAGCCTGACAAATTCCCTGCTCTAAAGACCTGCGTACCCAGAAGACATGGACACATGAATATACAAAGAGCAACCAAACCTAGTTTTTCAAGAAAAAAACCCCTAGGCTCTGCATCATAGCACAATACCCTACCAGTTACTTAACCACAATAAAGAATAAAACTTAAAGAAATCCTTGTCATTTTAACATATTGATTACACTTTGATTTATATTAGCCAATTAATATTTGACCTTAGGGGAAAACTTTAAACAGTTTCTAATTGATGATCTCACATAATTATAACTACTTAGTTGCACAAAAACTTGTTGGAATTTGCCCTTTACCTACACACAGATTTTCTTATCCAGAAATATTTTCCTTTACCTTTTACTGAATACATTTTCATACCTAGAACTTTCCACTTTCCCTTTCCCATCTGTTGACTCCTTCCTTGTTCGTATTCTAAAACAACTCCTATGAAATTTCTGAATTTAGATAAATTATTATGATTTCACTCTTAGTAACCCTTGCTCTCAGGGATAATACAAAACAATTCCAAATCCCTTTATTTACCAACCCATGAAAACACCAATAATACTAAAGCATGTCACCCCATGGAATTTAAGGTGTAATATATTAACTCTAATTTACTTATTTTACTGTAATAACCAAGATCAGACAAGTATTTTGAATAGTATTTGCCATCTCTTTCCTGTGGAAAAGTCCTAAAAAAAAATTGATATTACACATTTTATAGAAATCAACAATTTTTTTAATTGACCACCTAGAGATTTGTGAGGTTAGATATATTTTACCTTCATTTATTA
>JAJEJO010004726.1:67921-254467 GCA_020662805.1 Glaucomys volans
TTTTTTTTTTTTTCCCTTGGGTTGGAAATTGGTCTCCTACTGGGCTTTTTGCTTCCTCTATTGTCATTTCAATAAAAGTTCTACTTGAGATTTGGTTCCAGCAGAAACCTGATATCTCAGGCACTTTAACCATTTTTATCAGGACAGGGTTTGAATGCTTAAGAACTCTGTAACGGGCTTTTGTTATTCCTCCTGGGTGGAGGCACATGTCATTTACATATTGTAAAACAATTTGCTCTGGGGATGCTGTAACACTGGGGGGGTTGGACCTGGTTTCTCCCCCCCTTGGGAGGATGAGAGGGCGGGTGCCCCCAGCCATTTTCTCCCTCCCTTGGCTCCTGGATTTGGAAATGGCTTTTGGCAGAGTTACCTGAGTCTTGAGGGATTGGTAGCAGTGCGAGCTGCATTTAAGTCTGGTCTGGCCTTTGCCATCAAACCGGTGCAGCCTCTCCTAGTTCCCGAACTAGAGGATGAGGAATCTGAAAGGCAATGATTAAGCCATAATCCAAATTTGAATGTAAGGCACCAGGTACGGATGGTTTGGCCGCCCAATGCCCTGAGGGCCCCAATCAACCTCGAAGGTGGGCCATTTTGATTTATAGCCATTAACAAAAGCTCCATAGTTAGCGGCATGTTCTTGGAAGTCCTGAAAAGTATCTAAAAAAAAGTTAGAACAGTGGGGCATGTGGTTGACTATGTCCCATAGTAGACTGTCCTGAAGAGATGCAACACAGAAAGCAAGGAAGAAAACCCAGAAAACACTAACTGCCCAGACACCCAGGGGGCCAGTGGTGAAGGCACTCTGGACACGAGTTGGGCCCTTCCCGTGGATTGCCCCAGCTGCCGTGCCCCACCATGCGTGGGTGCTGTGCCATGAGGCAGGCCAGCGGCAGCCAGGGCCACGGCAACGGCAACAGAAACCCAGCTCCTGGCAGGTGTGCAACAGGGCAACATCATGGCGTCCCTTGACTTGCCCCCGGGGCACGCGTCCCCAGGGTGTGGCCTACCAGACTGGGCCCACACGGAGGTCCTACTGGACTCCCCACAGAAGCCTACCGGACTAGGCCCAAGCCACACATGGCGGCCGAGCAGACCAGGCCTCAGGCGGCGGCTATGCCAGAAGCCAGCCACGTGGAAGCTGAGCTGAGTGGACCCCACACAACCCAGACCGGACTAACAAGACAAACACAGACAGACAACGACTGGAGTAGGCCCCACAGGGAGGCCTATTAGATTAGGCCACATAGGAGGCCTACCAAGTTAGGCCCCACGGGGAGGCCTACTGGACTGGGGCCCACATGGAGGCCGAGCAGACCAGCCCGGACCCAGCCCCGGACAGCGGCTAGGCATCGGCCACCCACGAGGCCCAGACCAGACTAACAAAACAAATACAGACAGACATTGGCCGACCAGATTAGGCTCCATGCAGCCTACCAGACTGGGCCCACGAGGGGGCCGACCAGACTGAACCCCACGGGGGGCTCACCAGATTGAACCCATGAGGGGGTTCACTAGACTAGGCCTCATGAGGAGGCCTACCAGGAGCCAGGAGCGACGTCTCACCCTGACCTGGGACTGGTGTAAGTGATTGCGTCCAGTCTGACCACATCCCCCAGATACAGATATCTGACTCACTGAAACAGGACACCAGGTAGCTTCATCCAGAAGAGAGTCCTGAAGATGGGCTGGGGGCCTCCCAAGAGTGAGGCTGAGGCACGTTTCTCAGGAGCTCCCCTCTACTCAGGGTGGGGGCTCCCAGGCAACCATCACAGGAGGCCAATTTAGGCGTGAGGGCTTGGAGAAATCAAATCTCACTGGGGCCTCCAAATGTTGTATCCAAAGAAAATAAAATCATCCAAGCTGATCACATAAAGCCAAAAGAAGCCTTTATTTTAGCTGGCCAGTGACGAGCTCCCTTACGCCTAAAAGCGGGGTGCTGAGAAATCACGCGTTAATTCTGTTGTTGCCAACTTTTATAGGGCGCAGGAAGGGATTAGGGCAGGCTATAGGGAGTGGGAGGGATTAGGGTTGGGCTATAGGGAGGGGGATTAGGGTGGGGCTAACTCTCCTGATGGCACTGGAGAATCTTTTTGGGAAGTATAACAGTTTCCTTTTTCTCAAAGTGGACCAAGATGGAACAATCCAAACGGTGCAGGGAAGGAAGCAAAGGGGGGTTCCATAGCTTCTGGGAGTCCCTCAATCACTCCCTTTACTTACAGAAATAGCTCCTCTGGTTTGACCCCAGGCACACTGGCCCATCTCCTAACTTTCCAGTAGTCAGCACTCAAAAAATTCACTTTACATCCTCAGCATGGAAGTGTCTGTTGCTTGGAGTGCCAAGCCTGCCCATGAAAGCCAGAGTGGGGGTTGTTCTCCAGTTGCACCCCGCCAAATTTGTAACCCAAAGCTCCTCTTTGTCCCTGATGCCAGTTCAATAATGAGGACAAGATTTTGAGAAAAAGGAAAACGAAGTTTTATTGCTTTGCTACCAAAGGAGAAGCACAGGGGACTCCTGTCCCAGAGGCTCCCAGTTCCACCCAAACAGGGAGGTTTTAAAGGAGCTTTTCAAAGGCCACATTCCAGCTGTGCCCTGACAGGGGGTCCCAGGGGCCCAACCCTGATGACCTGTTAACATTCACTTGTTAATTGGGAGATAGTCACTTCCAAGATACTCTGGCAGATATCTCCTTCCTGTGGAGCACAGATAGCTCAGGGTAATCTTGTCCCTGCCCCCAGGTTAGGGATAGGGAGAGGGAGAAGAGGAAAAGGAAACGCTGTCCCTTTAAAAATAAGTCTCAGCTATATTCAAAAGGTGAAGTGGATCACTGTTAAACCTAAAGTGATAAATATACTTCCTGCTCTACAAACAATTTCTGGTTTAGCTGGGGAAACATTGTAGAAGATGCTGTGATTGTGTTTTACAATCTGGGCTGGAACTGGGGGAAGAATGGGGAAGAGGTGCCAGGAAAAGCCCGGGCGGGACCGCAGTCTCTGGTGCATTCCAGGGCTGCTAAGACAGCTGTCGGCGTAGCTGCTTCCTTGGCAGACACCGTCAATAAAGTGTATTGGAAGGAGGCTGACACTGTAGTAAGAACTTGGAGGCATTACAGAGAGTGTGGATGGGTTGGTTCTGGTCCCTGAAAGTAAATGCTGTTAGACGCATGGCTGGAGGGAAGGTGAAGCCATAGCCTCTGCAAAACAGGCTGGCAATTCCTCCAAAGATTGCTGTCTGGTCCAGCAGAATCTCCCAAGTGAAAACATTCATCCACACAAAACCTGTACATGAATGTTTATAGCAGTAGAATTTATGGTTCACAGTAGTCCATTACATGGCGAAGAGATAAATAATATGTGGGACAGCCATACAGTGGACTGCTGCTTGGCAGTGAAGAAGAATGAAGTACTATATATGCTACGATATGGAGGAACCTCAGAAACGTTAAGAGAAGTTAGCCAGCCCCAAAGACCACATGATTCCATACATGCAATGTCAGGAGAGGCAAATTTATAGTAGACAGAAAGCAGATGAGTGGTTGCCAGGGGCTGGCGTAAGACGTTTCTTTTGAGGTGATGAAAATGTTCTAAAACTGAATTGTACTGATGGTCACATGATTACATAAATTACCAAAACACTGAATTGTATACTTTAAATTGATTTTATAGTATGTCAATCATATCTCAAAGTTGCAACATATCCCTGTCAGGTCAGATTTGGGTGACTGCAGGGGGAGGGAGCAAAGACACCTAGCACCACACTGAGCCAGAAGTGACCAGTCAGATGCTGACCTGCTGACCCTTGTGTCCACCTGATCCACCTTTTTCTGGGCAGAACCCCTAGCCCTTTCCTCCATATAAAGACTCTGAGCAGTCAAAGCCACGTGTGATTTCTTCCGGCTTTCCCACCCGGACTTTCACCCCGAGGGCTGGGGATCTCACCCAGGAGCGCAAACTCTAATAAAGCTTAATTGGGCTACTTGTGTCTGACTCTGGTTTGGCCATCCCCTGGCAAGTTTACATTCCAACCTCCCTCTGCCAGCTAACAGTTTGGTCCTGAACCCGCCCCAGCAAGCTTACAATCCCACTGAAGAATCTGCAGCAGAGGGATCTGGTGAGTAGATAGTTTGGGGAAGAGTTTTCCTGGATGGGGTGGGGAAGGGCAGCGGCTGACCTTGCAGTGGGGACCCCTCAACAGGTCCCACTTCTTGCTGGGCAGGGTTGAGAGGTAGAGGCTGTCCTGGAATATTTCAGCTTCCCAGCTGGGCTGGACTAGGAGGGGAGGAGGTTTTCTTTTATCTGGTGTTGTAAATAGACCATACTAGTGGAGTCAGGGGCACATGGCTCTATGGCAGAGAGAGTCAAGGACCAAGGAAAGTTGAATACGTCAGTGAAGGTTTCAGACACAGGCTTTCAGGCACGTGGTATTGAAAGCTCAAATTCAACAGAAGAAAGATGATTTACGATTTCTGCAAAAACGGATTGCCTTAGACTTGAGGACAAGTCACTGGCTGCCTCTAATTTCTGTCACCGTGATTCATTCATTCAACAAATTCCTTGAGCAGCTGCCCTGCCGGGCCCAGTTCTAAGAACTCCACACAGAGGTGCACAAGACAAAATTCTTCACGCGGCTGATGTGCTACTGGGAGACACCGTGAAGATAATACCGGGCATGCTACTGTGGAAGGTGCTCCAGGGAAGAAGAGCAGAGAGGGTGGTGACCTCGCACTGGGGCAGGGAAGTGCAGGCTGGTCAGGGGCCTCACTGGAAGGTGACATTTGAGAGAATACCTAAAAAGATGAGGGAGGAAGAAGAGCACAGCTGGGCCAGGTAGAATCTTTCAGGTAGAGGGCACAACCAGGGCAAAGGCCCTGGGACAGAAATGGCCCTGGCAGGTGTGGCAGGTTGAGCTGAACATGGGTGAGGAGCAGGCAGGGTTTAAAGTGGAAGTGACACAATCTGTGTTGTTGCTGCCACATTGAGAAACGACTGGGAGGCAATGGCAGGATAAAAATAACAACGTCCAATTCCCAGAGGGTGAGAGTGGTGTTCAGGAGAATTCACTCACAACATATCACACAAATGGAAAGTCTGGGCAGGAGCACCCAAATATAAAAAGAGGAAGACGGAAATTGACGTTATGACATCTACAGAAGACAGGAAGGCAGGCGAGAGGGCACGAGAAAAATTTGAAAAGACTATGAAAGTCTGGGAAGACTTTATATGATATAAATTAATAAGAGTATGAATTCAATACAGGATTAAAAATGAGATGATAAAATAGCAATGACATGAAAATAAAAACTGCAGAGCTAAGAAAACATATTGTGGAAGAAAGTTGTTCCAGCTGAGTTGAAAATGGTAAGGAATGGAAGAAATGCTGCAAATTCTATCACAGATACCTCCACAAAAGCAGGACTCTCATTTATTTATAGGTTAGACGATTCTCAAAGAGGATAGTCATTTTGCTCAGGGCCCAGCTGAGTGTGTAGCAGCATGAACACACAAAAATTGCTACATTAGAAGGAAAAAAACCCAAACATCTAAATGTGGGGCCTTGAACTTGAGCCACAGACACACTATTGCTTTGGCGCAACTTGGTTTCTTCCTCTTGGCAGAATCAGACTGAAATGACTTTTAAGTTGATAACCATAGGCTGCTGAGGTTGACCTTTGCTCCATGATGTATTCTCTAGAATCAGTTTGCAAAGGACTTTTTTTTTTTTTTTTTTTTTTTTTAAAAGAAGAAAAAGCACGTGTTCCAGTGATTTTTCCTGGTGCTGTGGATGGAACTCGGGGCTCACACGTGCTAAGCAGAAGTTGTACCACTGAGTTATGCCCCCAGCCAGAAGTAGCATTTTTAGGTTATAGCTTTTGTTCGAAGTCTGCAATACTGCTTGAGGATGAGATCACTAACGGGCTGTTTTTCCTTAAATAACTGCTTTGTACTGGAATGCAACTCACAACCACTATGCCTTTGGTGAGCAGGAAGCATGATAGCTGAAGGCCAAGGCTGAAGGACCGCTCTTCTCTCAATAAGGCAGGGTCTGCTCATGCATGGATGATACTGAAATATCATCCTAACCACTTTCACTGCAGTTATCGAAAACGAAACTGGGAAAGCAAGCTGGGAGCTACCTGTAAAGGACATGGGCCCAGGAGTCGGGAAGCTTAGGAACAGAGCTGCAAATTCAACGTGGGGAAGGTGAACCCCTCCCTGAACCCTTCCCTGTACCAAAGGAGGGCCTGGGCTTGATGACTTCCCAAAGACCTTCCCGCTCTAGCACTCCGCCTTGTTTATCTGAGTGTAGATGAGCTCCTGCTCTTTGGCTAGCATCTGGCATTTATAAGAGGTCTCAATACATCATTTCTTTTATGTTCATATTTTGAAATTAACACCATAACGTATTGTCAGGCACTATCTTCCCTATATGTATTCCCAGATGTAATCCTTACATAAATTCTCTGGGGCAGGTGTCATAGTACAGCATTTTTATATAAGCAAACCCAGATATGGACAGCTTAAATCACACACAGAAGGGGTAGAACAGAAACCCAGGTCCCAGACTAATCAGTATATACTTGTTAGAACTGTGTGTGATATTGAAAAAACAGTATTCTTTTACATTATCAAAAGTATAGAGACTTGACTTAGTAATGTGATTTTAAAAAGTCCTCCTTAGATGTCTCCATACCTTAGAAATGTGCTTTTTGTCTCTAAGGCTTGGAGCTGTGGAGGTAATGCTGGGTGCAGTCACCCCATCAGTACAGCGTGATGGGTCTGGTCTTGTGCACCTGGCAGGTTTCAGTGAGAGTTCCAGGTGGTTGCTTAGGAAGCTGGTTGCCAAATGCAATTGCATGCATGCTTTTTTAGTTTAGGGAACATATCATGCATCTTCTCCCTGGATCAATGGTTCTTTAAATTTTTTTTTTTTTTTAGTTTCAATGGACATTTATTTTATTTATTTATATGTGGTGCTGGAAATTGAACCCAGGGTCTCACTCATGCGAGGCAAGTGCTCTACTACTGAGCCACAACCCCAGCCTGGACCAATGGTTCTTGAAGTCTGGACTGCTAGAGATTGAGACCTTTCAGAGGATCTGCAAGATGAAGACTGTTTCCAAAATAATACCAAATCTTGTTTACATTTTCATTCCAGTGATGTTTACTGTGGTGTAAGAGCAATGGTAGATAAAACTGCTAGAACTTTGGTATGATGAATATAGTGACATCAAACTCTTAGCAATAGTAATCATATTCTTCATCACCAAGCACTCTCAGTAAAATGAACACATGCTTGCTTCACTTAAGAAGGAGCTGGGCACAGTGGAGCATGTCTGTAATCCCAAAGCCTCTGGAGGCTGAGGCAGGAGGATCCAAAGCTCAAAGACAGCCTCAACAATTTAGTGAGATCCTGTATCAAAATTAAATATGAAGTCATGTTAAGGAAATCTGGTCCTAGGCCAACATGATGAAGATTTGGACCTATTTTCTCTTCTATTAGGTGCAGGGTCTCTGGTCCAATTCCTAGGTCCTTGATCCATTTTGAGTTGAGTTTTGTACCCCAAAGTGCAAGAAATAAAAGCAGGAATCAATGATTGGGATAGAGTCAAACTAAAAAGCTTTTTCTTAGCAAAGGAAACAATCAGCAATGTGAAGAGAGAGCCTTCAGAGTGGGAGAAAATCTTTGCTACACACACTTCAGATAGAGCACTAATCTCCAGAATCTACAAAGTACTCAAAAATCTTTACACCAAGAACACTAATAACCCAGTCAATAAATGGGCCAAAGATATGAACAGACACTTTACAGAGGAAGATCTACAATCAACAGATTCATGAAAAAATGTTCAACATCCCTCATTATAAGAGAATGCAAATCAAAACTACCTTAAGATTTCATCTTACCCCAATTAGAATGTCTTTTATTAAGAATACAGGCAACAACAGGTGTTGGCAAGGATGTGGGGAAAAGGGTACACTCATACATTGCTGGTAGGATTGCAAGTTGGTGCAGCCACTCTGGAAAGCGGTGTGGAGATTCCTTAGAAAACTTGGAATGGATCCACCATTTGTCCCAGCTATCCCACTCCTTGGCCTATACCCAAAGGACTTAAAATCAGATTACTACAGTGATGCAGCCACATCAATGTTCATAGTTGCTCAATTCACAATAGCTAGATTGTGGAACCAACCTAGATGCCCTTCAATAGATGAATGGATAAAGAAACTGTGGTATATATACACAATGGAATATTACTCAGCCATAAAGAAGAATAAAATTATGGCATTTGCAGGTAAATGGATGATGTTGGAGACTATTATGCTAAGTGAGATTAGCCAATCCCAAAAATCCAAAGGCTGAATGGTCTCTCTGATAAGTGAATGATGATGCATAATGCGGGTGGGAGGTAGGCAAGAATGGAGGAAGGATAGAGATCATAGAGGGAAGGGAGGGGTAGGGCCAGGGTGGCGGGATAAGAATAACAGAATGAGACAGACATCATTGCCCTGTGTACATGTATGAATGCACAGATGGTGTGACTCTACTTTGTGTACAACCAGAGAAATAATAGCTGTACTCCATTTGTGTTCAATGAATCAAAATTAAATAAACAAAAAAAAATTAGATATGAAAAAGGGCTGGGGATGTGGTTCAGTAGTACAGCACCCCTGGGTTCAATCCCTGGTACAAAAAAAAAAAAAATGTTCTTGTAGAAGCATTAAAATTTGTATTGTGTTCCTGAGCTGTGAGTGGGACCAGACATATTTTTTTTTTTTTTTGAAAGAGGAAAGAGCAACTGACAGATTATGGTCCTATGGCAGAATTGTTCTTGACAACTGATAAAATAAGCTTGTTATTTCAGAAAGAACAGTAAACAGCACTTAATTGCCAGTGATAAAATTTTAGGTTTTAAGAAAAATTAGAATTATTGGAAAATGTGTATCCTTCACTATACATTAGAATTTCCTGAGATGGCCATAAAATTTTAATACATATAATGTGATTTTTGACATTATATAGTCAACATTTGGAAGGTATGCATACACTGCAATAGTAGTAATATAGTTCACTGTTACATCAGTGAACAGTTATGTTACCAATGCATGATGCTATAAAGTTATGAACAGTCAAAAGACACAAAGTACAAGACAAACCAGGGGATTTTAGTAGAGTATGAGAAGGTCATTAGTCTAATTTCAGGTTCTCTATAGCATCAATCTTTAAGAAGTTTAAACTATGAAAAAACCTAAAACTGTTAGGACACAATTATCTGAAAAGGCTATTAAAATATTCCTTCTTTCCAACCACTTATCTATTCCTTCTTTCCAACCACTTATCTGGATTTTCTATATCTGCCTCAATCAAAACAAAGTATCACAACAAATTATAGAAGATATTAGAATCCACCTGCTTCTATTAAGCTAGACATTAAAAAGATTTCCAAAATTGTAAAATACCACTCTTCACGCCAATTTGTTTGGAAAAGTAATTTATAGAAATATATAACTGATGTGTATATATAGTGATTTTATCATTTTTATTTTAAATATGTAATATGTAATCTATATCTCAGCTTTAAAGTCTACTACCATGACTACTGATGAATATAAACCATATAAAGCTGTTTGGGGTCCTCATAACATTTTTAAGGACCAGGGGCCTAAGACCACAAAGTTTAAAGTGGTACTATCTAAAACTCTTGCTATGGTCTCAGGCAGGCATTGAAAAGGAAGGCGCTGAAAGGAAGCTTCAGGAATTTCCAAGCTGGCTCGAGCTGCAGCCTGTCTTCACTCCCTCCATAGGGTTCTTCAACTTACTATGCTGTCTTTGAGTGTGATGGCATGGCTTGATGTCATCTCTAGCAAAAGTCAGAAGAAACAAATACAAAAAGAGCTTTGCAATGGGTGGGGAAAGATGAGAATATTCATAAAGCAAAAAGGCTAAGCAACATTGGGCCAATCCCATGAGGCTTCTTTACTGTTCCAAATGGGCAAAAATGAGGCCTGGGGAGGGAATTGTGTTGAAAATGAGAAGCAAATGGTTGAAAAGACTTATTAAAGATCATTTGTGGGGCTGGGGCTGTAGCTCAGTGGTAGAGCACTTGCCTTGAACGGCTGAGGCACTAGGTTCGATCCTCAGCACCATATAAACCAAATAATCAAATAAAGACATTGTGTTCACATACAACTAAAAAAATTAAAAAGATCATTTGTATGTTTATTCTCTTAAACCTTCTAGTTTGCCACCTTTTAGTTATAGAATTTCTGCATTTGAGAATTTCAATGTCCATCCTGATACAACCCTTCTCAAAGTCACTGAGTAATAATGCAAGGAGGCATGGGAACTGCCCTAGGCCTTCTGTCACCATTAACTTCTTAAAGAATTTACTGTGGTTTTATATATTTACTTATTTGGCACTGGAGATTTAGCCCAGGGTTGCTTTACCAGAGCTGCATTCCCAGCCCTTTTTTAAAACTTTTGAGACAGAATCTAAGTCGCTTAGGGCCTCACTAAATTGCTGAGACTGGCGTTTAACTTACAATCCTGCCTCAGCCTCCAAAACTGCTGGATTATAGGTCTGCAACACCATGCCTGGCTTGCTATGATTCTAGAAGTGCTTGGCATTTATATTCTACCACTTAAGTGGAGTTGCACTGATATGCAATTTGTACACAATAGCTTCAAATTTGGGACTGCTCAAGCTTAAAATGAACTTAATATGTTTAGAAAGAGGAAAAGTTGCTGGGCGCGGTGGTGCATGCCTGTAATCCTAGCAGCTTGGGAGGCTGAGGCAGGAGGATCACGAGTTCAAAGCCAGTCTGAGCAACTTAGCGTCTTGAGACCCTAAGCAACTCAGTGAGACTCCATCTCTAAATAAAATACAAAATAGGGCTGGGGATGTGGCTCAGTGGTGGAGTGCCCCTGGGTTCAATCCCCAGTACCAAAAAAAAAAAAAAAAAAAAGAGGAAAAGTAAAATCATCAAAAATCGTCTAAAAAAACTTGTTAAATCTTCCTTTCCTGGGAAGGCTATTTGAAAACCAAATAAAGCAACAATAAAATGGATTGTGATTTCTAACACTAAAGACCTGCTGGACTTTTCACAATCCAAGGGGTTACAGAGCCAAAACCATGCAAAAAGGTCTTTTTTGATAGATTCAAACTTTAAGATCATGTCGTTCAGAAGCCACTGGCTTCTTATTGCTACTCCCACCATATCATCTGCCCTGGGAATCCAGCACAATTGGGAAGCTCAGAATGCAGAGAACCTGGTTTTTATGTATGGCTCAATCTAAAATTTGAACTAGAACCCTAACAATCAACATCTCTGCAATCTTAAGTGGTGACAAAAGAGATATTCACAACTAGGAAAACACTGTACAAGGTTTAGGAAATTATTAAACCTCATTTTTGTTTTTCTCTGAAGAACTGACTTTGAAACAACTTAAATAAATTTTTTTTTTGTGGTAAATAGTAGGTATTTATTTGAAATGAAAAAAAAATACTTAAGTACCTGGACTATTGCATTTAATCATGTATTGTAATTGTGTTACTCTACCTTTTTGTATCAGAGACAGATATACAATGAACATTCAGATATCACAGATTGCACACTAGATAGGAATTCTTCAGGCCTTTTACATAACCACCAAAAAACAGATATTGGATTCTGCAATATAGTACAAAAGTCCACAATCAATCCAGTCTTAGCCAGTATCTTCAATTTACTTCTGTTGCTGTACAAATAATTGGCCATTACTAGGGCTTACAAGTTAATAACAGGACAAAAAATATACATTGCACTGACACAAAAAGTCAGCTGTGTTAATAGTCATGCAACAAGTAACCAAACTTGCTGAAATTAAAAATACTTTCTAAAAACAGTTTTAACAGCATAAATATTTTATACACAGTTCATTTACCAAAACAAAATGTATTTAAATGATACAAAGCAAAAATAAGTTTCTACCAACTTTATACATAAGAAAGTGCAAAATAACTTATCTAGAGTGTTTTGCTATTATCCAGACGGATGGCTGCTATGGGCAGCTGTTCTCTTCTTCAAAAAGCATGACATTACACTTGCACACTACACACAAATGTTAGAGTACATAGACGAAAAAGTGGGTGGATGGGAAAGATGGACGAACAAATAAACTACAAAGATCAGGCAGGAGCCCTGTGAGGTACTCGCAGAGAAAAATGCAGACCACACAAAGGTGGATGTACACACTAAGAATATGTGTTGGTTAACAAATTACACAAAACACAGAAGATACCCAGAGAAACAATTAGTTTATGTGCGTGAGTGTACTTGTATGTGTGAGTGATTCTATGATTTCTGCCTCAGAAGCAAAAAGAAAACAAACTAGATTGAACAAAACAGTTGCCCACAGCACCAGCTGCCAGAGGAAATACTATCATGAGGGTTTTGGTTTCCACCTTCTAGTTATGGAAGTTGTGTTGGAAAGTTTCAAAGTGTTCATCCCATATAACCTCAGATTACATACAGGAATAACCTTTAAGTGACTACACACACACATTCCTATATTCAAGTCTTTAAGGAACACCTCTGCCATTGGGATATGGGGTAAACATGGTTTGTGGACAAAAGGAGGGTACTTCTTCAAAAAAGTGTAGAATAACACTGCTACAATGCATCCAGAGGGCAGACAGGCAGCCTGCCACTGTGTGAGAGCACAGTTTCTGTAACTGGTGAACATCAGCATTGCTTGCTAGAATGGGAGTAAGATGGAGATCGGGAGGGGTGAGTGAGACACAGAAAGGAAAACAGAACACGACTTTTCTTCAAATGAAATTATTAATGCCAATAATCCTTTTATTAACAAGTGTATCTGAACTTTTAGAAATGGAAGTGTTTTTATCAGTTCTGATATGTAATCATAAGTAGACTGTAGGCTCAAACCTAGGTAAATAATTAAGACTTAAATTTAGTAGCATAAGGCACTAAAGCAGCCTTTCTATTTCTCTTGGAGACCTAGTTATCAGGAAGAACAAATCTGTTCTTAAGCTGGTTTCAGCCCATTAGGTACAAGATCACTGTTGTACCAAATGCCTAGTTTTGAATGCATGTACATATATGTGCATTTTAGTGCATACGTGTGCCTGTTACCAGGGCCTAAAGATGAAAAGTTGGGAAAGCCAAAGCCACTGTCCTTTGTATGATGCCTCCACGAGGGTGTGAAGGCCTGTCCTTCCTTTTTTGGGCCATTAATGATCCTACATTTTTCAAATCACAGGGCTTTTAGAATTGTTCATAATATTATCACTAAGTATCTGAAAATGTTAAAATCTAGATTAACTGTTTAATTTGATTTTATATATATATTTATATTTATGTACATAACACACATTTAAAAAAATCCCACCACCAAAACCTTTCTTTTCTGTAAACTAAACTTATCTCTTAGCCCCTGCCAGCTTTAACCCCCCTGGATTTGTGTGTTCTGTATCCAACTAGTAGAACAAATTAAATAACTAAATATTAAAATACTGTAATTATATTCATAGCAAAAACAAAAAAATAGACATTGATACAGTATAAATCTCACTGTTTTCAGGTAGATGGCATTAAATGGTAAAGGTTAATTTTAAGCAGTTCTGACATGATCCAGTTTTACAACAAGGTTTAAATGTTAATTTTGTACACTTTTTTCTTTTTTTTAACCTTTTTTTTTTTGAAAATATGCTATAGTAGAATATTAGTATCACCAAAGACATATTCTTATAATGTTCTATGCAAGAAAGCTAATTTGGGGTTACATGCAAATAAATTTCCATTAATTGAGGCAGGGCTGCTTCCTGCACTACATCCGTCACCTGACCACCATTATGCAACACTAAGAATATATGCCTCGACCAAACAGCAGTCCGCACATAAGTTTAAGGGGCCCTGTTACATAAGAACAACACTGAGGTGGTACATAGCCAGGTATAAGACGCCCTAATATTTCCAGGTTATCTCATGGCTGAACTTCTATTCTCCCACACTGTTTCCTAAAGAAGGTCCACATTATTTTGGTTATTAGCCTAGTTTAAGTGGAGATACTGTGGGCAACTTGAAAGAAATGACATCAGGCACACAGGCTGGGTTTGAAAAGAAAAAGAACACAGATAATGTCTTTGAGGATTTTAAAAAACATTTATAACCAGTTGGTAAGTGAGAGATGTTAGACAAACCATAAGTAGTTCTTTGAGTTAGTGGTTTAGTTTGAAGTCTCATGTTACAGGCAGTTAGGTCCTTATTTAGAAAAAAAGGCCTTTATACCTATTTACAATATACACAGTTACTTGCAAAGGAGTCAGATTTACAACCATTTTCTAAAAGCCTTTTTTGTTTCTGTTGGTTTTTCCAAATAAGGATGAATAGCTCTATAAAAATGAGATGCAGGAAAAGACAGTTATTAAGTGAGGATTTTTCTCTTGGAGACAGCTACTGTTATCAGGGAGAATTGGATATTGAAAATGTCACTCCTAGGAACCACCTCGTATTCTTCTTGTGCTGTTCACCTGAATAGTGTCTGCCCCGGTACTGTACACTACACCCGCTTATTTAATGATCCCTTTGAATTCAACACTTCAACCACGTGGTATGAAGAGATGTGTAAACGGAGACTGTTTCTGATGCCTTCTGAGCAGTGACAGGGGAATCTGAGAGGGGTCTGTGGTCTCTAATCAGCTTGTTCAATCTTCAACAATTTCGAGGCCCATCTTCTGAACCCCTCTCATGTTGTAAGTTATAGTAACAGTTTTGACAAACACGCACCGGGGATGAGATTTTCAAGCGTTTGATTTCTGACTGAAATCGACTGCACCTAAAAGGAAAGAAAAAACATCAACTAGTTACAGGTCCTCTCTGTGTGATCACTGGGCCAGAAACAGTAATTTAAAAACTGAATGGAAGGCTCGTAGGGTGAGGCCAGGGTCCACGCAATGCCAGAATGCCCAAAGTCATAATGCTCTCTGATCCTATGGCTGACCAAGGACGAAAAGGGATGCTGCATTATTTGTTTCAGCCTATGAAGAAACATATTATACCAGGAAAGGCATATCTTTGATTTTAAAGAATCAGAAAAGTTAAAACGGAAAACAATTCAGATTTTCCAACTTAAGGAAACCCAGGGGTCTGAAGAGCTGAGTATGACGCTGGTTGCTTGGTTCTCCAGGCTTATACTCTCAGGAGGTTTGTTGGTGTCTTTACGTGGAAGGGAAGTTTTTTCCCTTTAAATTAGAAGAATAATTGCCCATCTTAGTTATATGTTTTTATTATTGCATGTTAATTTTATATATTAATGGCAGTCACTGTGGTATTTCCATTCAGGTACACAGTGTTGTGTTGATCATATCCATCCATTCTTCCTTCACTTGTCCCCAGGCAACCCCCAACTCCTGGGCACCCTTCCTATTCCCAGTTCCTAGTGATCAGTCTTTCAGGTCAACGTTTTTTTTGGTTTGCTTCAGTTTTCACATGAGAAAGGACATACGATACTTGTTTTTATGTGTTGGGTTTATTTCACTTAATGGAATAACCTCCAGTTCCATTCATTTTGCCACAAATGACACAATTTCATTTTTCGTTAAAGCTGAATTGTGCATATATCTATTTTCTTTATTCAGTCATCTGTTGATAGGCACTTAGGCCGATTCCATGTCTTAGCTTTTGGGAATAGCATCTTGATAAACATAAGTATGCAAATCTCTTTTATATGCTCACGTCATGTTCTTTGGGTGTTTACCCAGGAGTAGGATAGCTGGATCATATGGTGGTCCTATTTTTAGTTTTTTGAGGAATCTCCACACTGTTTTCCATAGTGGCTATATTAATTTATATTCCTACCAACAATGTATAAGAGTTCTTTATCTCTACATTCGCACCAGCACTTTTCTTTTTTTATAACAGCCACTCTAAAAAGGGGTGAGATGTATCTCTTTATAATTTTAATTTTCCTGATGGCTAATGAGCATTTTTTCATATATTTATTGACCATTATTTGGTCATGTAGGCTCCTCTGTGCTTTCACATGAATTTTAGGATTTTTCTCCTAGTTCTGTGGAGAATGACAGAGGTATTTTGATGGGAATTGCATTGATGGATTTAGGTAGTATGACAATATTAATTCTTCTAATCCACAAACATGGGAGGTCTTTCCACCTTTCAGTGTCTTCTTCAATTGCTTTTCTTCAGAATTTTTGTAATTTTAACTGAGGAATTTGTAATTTCTCAGTTTTTTCCTAAGTATTATGTGTGTGTGTGTCTACTGTGAATGAGTTTGCTTTCAGGATTTCTTTCTTGGCAAATTCATTATTGGTGTAAAAGAATACTGATTTTTGTGTTGTATTCTGTAACTTTGTTAAATTCACATATCAGTCCTAACACATGCAATATGCAATAATTTCATTTTCTCCTTTCTATTTATGTGACTTTTCTTTCTTTTGCTTAATGTCCCTGCGTAAAATATCTAGTACAACATTGAATAAGAGTGGTGAGAATGGACACCTTGTCTTGTTCTTATAGGAAATATTTTCAGTTTTTCTCTATTTGGTATGATGATGGCTGAGTTTCTCAAACACAGACTTAATATTATGATATTTCTATACCTGATTTCTTCAGGGCTTTTATCATAAAGGGCTATACAATTTTTCAACATTTTTCTACATCTATTAAGATGATCATATAATTTTATTCTTTATTTTTGAGATGTATTATAGTTATTGATTTGCACATCAAATTGTTTTTTTAACTATCCTTGAAACTCTGGAATAAAACCAACTTGACTGTGGGATATGATTTTTTTTAATGTGCTGTTGAATTTGATTTGCTAGTATTTTGTTGAGTATTTCTACATCTATGCTCATCAGGAGTATTGGCTTATATAGTTTCTTTTTTGTTGTTGTGCCCTTGACAGATTTTGGCAATAGGCTAATACTGGCATCAGAGAATGAGTTTGGAAGAGTTCCTCCCTTTCAGGTCTATGGAATAGTTTGAGAAGTACTGGTGTTAGTTCTATGGCAAAAGTCAGCAGTGAAGCCATCTAGTAGTGGGTTTTTTTTTGTTAGAATATTTTTTATTACTGATTTGATGCCATTACTTATTATTGGTCTATTTGTTTTTGGGTACTGGGGATTGAACTCAGGGGCACACAACCCGAGCCACATCTCCAGCCCTATTTTGTATTTTATTTAGAGATGGGGTCTCTCTGAGTTGCTTAGTGCCTCACCATTGCTGAGGCTAGCTTTGAAATTGGCAATCCTCCTGCCTCAGCCTCCTGAGCCACTGGGATTACAGGTATGTGCCACTGCGCCCAGCATGGTATATTTGTTTTTAATATTCTCTTGCTTTAATTTTGAAGGTCATATGTGCCCAGAAATTAGTCCATTTCTTCTAGATTTTCCAAATTGTTAGCATATAGTTTTTCAATACCTTAATGAAACTTTGTATTTCTTTGGTAACAGCTGTAATGCCTCCTCTTTCATCTTCAATTTTATTTATTTGGATCTTCTGTCTTTTCTGGTTAGTATAGCTAATGGTTTGCCATTTTTTAAAAAATCTTTTCAAAGAACCAACTCTGATTCATTGATCCTTTGCATTGTTCTTTTAGGCTCTATTTCATTTACCTCTGTTCTGAACTTTATTATTTCTTTCCTTTTATGGAGTATGAGTTTTTGCCTTGCTTTTCTAAGACTTAGAGGTGCATCAATACATTTATAACACTGTTCATTTTATTTCATTTTATTTTTTATTTTTATTTATTTATTTATTTTGGTACTGGGGATTGAACCCAGGGGCACTCCACCACTGAGCCACATCCCCGGCCCTATTTTGTATTTTATTTAGAGACAGGGTCTCACTGAGTTGCCTAGGGCCTTGCTAAGTTGCTGAGTCTGGCTTTGAACTCGCAATCCTCCTGCCTCAGCCTCCCAAGGGCTGGGATTACAGGTGTGCAGTACAATACCTGGCTACACTGTTCATTGTAAATTTTCCTTTTTTTAAAAAAATATGTGGGCAGTCTGCTATAAGCTTCCCTTTTAGTGCCAATTTTGCTGTATCCCACAGTTTTTATATATTATGTAATCAGAAAAGATAAATGGTCTGATTTTATTTATTTTGAATTCTTTAAGAATTGTTTTGTGGCTAATATAGCTTATTCTAGAGAATATTTCATGCACTGAAGAAAAGCATGTGTATTTTGCAGGCACTGAATGGAAAGTTCTGTAAATACTTCTTAAGTTAGTACAGTTTAACTCTCGTGTTTCTTTATTGATTTTTTCCCCCATTTTGATGATTTGTCCACTGGTGATTGTGGGCCACTGAAATCCCCCACTATCTTGAAACTTTCTCTAAGTCTAAAACTATTTGTTTTATAAAATTAGTGCTTGAGTATTAAGGACATATAGAATTACAATCATATCTTCTTGATGAACTGATCCCTTCATCATTACATAGTGACCTTGGTTTTTTAATTTTTGTCTTAAAGTCTGTACTGTCACATATGAGTCGTTACTCCTGCTTGCTTTAGGATTCCATTTGCTTACAATGTCATTTTTCATCCGTTCTGTTAATCTTCATTGGTGAGGTGAATTTACTATAGACAGCACATTACTGGGTCTTGGTTTTTAATCTGTTCAGCCAGTTTTTCTTTTAATTGGATATGTTAAGTCCATTTAAATTGTTATTATTGTAGACTATGGACTTTTGTCTGTCATTTTGTTTTCTTCTAGTGTTTTAAATATCCTTTGTTTCTTTCTCACATATTTCTCTTTGTGGTATGATGGTTTATTGTATTGACTGTTTGATTCTTTTCTACTTCTCTCCTGGGTATACATTCTTCCAGTGGGATTTATATTTTCACACGTTATATATTAGTTCTTTCTTTCATTTCTGGAGGTAGGAAGTATCTTTTGTAAGACTGGGCTGATGGTCATAAATCCCCACAGTTCTAGCTTATTGTGGAAGGTCTTTGTTTCATTTTCAATTTTTAAGGATAGCCTTTTTGGGTGTGATTATCTTGGTTGACAGTTATTTTCTTTCAGAACTTGAAATATGTCAGGGTTTCTGTGGAGAAATTTGCTATTAGTGTGGCAGGATTACCCTTAATGTGATTTGGTCTTTGTCCTATACTTTTGATAGGTTGTTTTATAATAATTTAATAGGTTGTTGTGAGGACCTTTTCTGATCATGTCTGTTGGGTCCCAATGCCTGCACATGGACGTCTATGTCTTTTCCAAGATTAGGGAAGTTTTCTATTATTATTTCAATTGAATACGTTTTTCTTACTCTCTATTTCCTCCCCTTCAGATACACCAATGATACAGATGTTTGATCATTTAGTGGTGTTCCTAAGATCCTGAATGCTCTTTTCATTGTCATTGTCATTTTTTTTCTTGTCTGAATGTGACCTGTCTTCAAGTTACAATATCCCTTTTTCCACTTGATCTGTTGTTGAGACTTTCAACTGAATGTTTTTATTCACTGAGCTCATTTCCAAGATGTTTGGTTCTTTTTAAAAATCTCTCTTTGCTGAATTTCTCATTCATCCTTGTCCTGTCTTTCTGAGTTCATCTAATTATTTACCTGTATTCTCTTGAATCTCATTGAGCTTTTAAAAGTGATTCTTTTGAATTCATCATCAGTCACTGCATTCATTTTAATCTTTGGAATCTGTTGCTAGAGAGTTATGATCTTTTGGAGGTCTCATATCACCTTATTTCTTCATATTTCATATATTTCTATGTTGAGATTTGCACATTTGGTGGAATGGTTATCTCTACCACTTTTATGGGATAGCCTTCTTAGTAAATGGTTTTCTCCTAAATAATGTCTCGGGGTACTGGTTTGCTATGCAATGTTGAGTTTACTTCTAGCTAACACTACAGTGTAATATCCCTGTAGCTTCTTTGGCTGTGATTAGTAAGTCTGGGCACAGTGTGCACCATATCAGAGTCAAAGAGATTTATTGTCTCTGTAGGTCATAGAAGGGTAGGGACACTCCGGCAGTTCAAGCAGGGGTGGTCCCTATACAGTTATGGGGATTTCCTCAGGCACTTTTTTTTTTTTTTTGATATTCAGGATTGAACCCAGGGGTGCTCTATCATTGAGTCACATTCTCAGCCCTTTTCAGATTTTTGAGACAGGATCTCACCTAAATTGCGCAGGCCAGCTTCAAACTTGCTATCCTCCTACCTTAGTCTCCCAAGTGCTGGGAAATAAACACCATGGCCAGCAGTTCTCAGATATTCTTCATGATGGTGCTGGTATTTGAAAGCATCTCTGGCACTGACTTCACCAGTAGTGGTGAGGGGCCTGAAGCACTTGCCGCTTATGAGACACAAGTGTGGGCCCAGGGGTTTTGTGGGAAGAGGTGGGGCTGGAATCACAACAGTCCTCTATGGCACTCACCCAGTCCTGTCAGTCATGCATCAGACAAGATGTAGGGATGACTGATTGTGGCAACTCATACAGGTGGGGTGCAGCAGGTGTTGTGTTCCTCCTTGCTGCCACTGTAGTGATGCCTTACTCTGGATTGGGACCTCACATGCTCCTGCCATAGCCATGTATATCTGGGAGCAGGGTGACAGCTGGGCCTTTTCTCCCGATTCTTCCAACTATAGTGCCCACTCAAGCATGAGTGGGTTGCAGATGGAGCTGGCCTAAACTCAGCTGAAGTGTTTGGCAGAGCAAGCAAAAATGGAATGTGGCCAGTGCTGAGCAAAGTTTCTCTTCAACCTTCCTAGGTACCATGTGCCAGAAGCAGGGTGATGCTGGAGCATGGCTTGCTCAAGACCTCCTCATCACTCCCCTGTGGGAGGGGGAGCAGTGGAACCAGAGTTCCTTCTCTACCTTGTTAGTGACAGGTGTCCATGCAGGGCACTGGGAGGAGGGATGGCTGGAATCATGTGGGCAATTGACTTCAGCCCTGGCAGTCGTATTAAACCATTTGCATCTGGCCACACTCCTGGTCTTGGAAGGAATGCTTCTATAACACACTCCACCCCCAGTCCTTAAGATGGTGCCCTTTGTGTTGTAATACCTGTTCCTTATAGTCTAGTGCTCTCAACAGGTTTGTTTCAGATTCACTCTACTTAGCCAAGTTTTAGTTTGTGAGGCAGCTACTTGTTGAGCAAGTGAAGTGAAATATCTGCAGAGGTCCAGAGAAAGGAATATGTATGGGTTTCTGACCCTCAGAGCAGTCCAAATCCAGACAATAAATAAATATGTCCCTTATTCCTATGACTCCTGGCTATAGCACCCTAAGGTTCACTGGAAGATATAGTGAATTCTTTTTTTGAGAATCAAGCTACTGTGCAGATTTCAGTTTTTTGTTTTTTTTTTGTACTGGGGATTGAACTCAGGAGCACCTGGTCACTGAGCTACACCCTCATTCCTATTTTGTATTTTATTTAGAGATAGGGTCTCACTGAGTTGCTTAGGGCCTTGCTAAGTTGCTGAGGCTGGCTTTGAATCTGCAATCCTCCTGCAAGTGTTCACCACAATACCCTGCAGATTTCAGGTTTCTTACATATTTAGGCTAAGTCTGTAAAGATTGAAATTCTGCAATAGCTAAGACTGCCCCTATCTGTAATTAAGAGTTTAGTGGGACTCTTTCTTTCATCATTACCTCTGCAGAGGGGAGACTCCTGCCAAAGCTGTGGAGCTGGGGTGGCAGGTGCTAGAGAGTCTATTTCTCTTACTATGTTGCTGTCCCAGGTGTCTGGATGTTAATGAAACTTCTGCTTTTTCTCCTTTTTTTCCAGGGTTCTCTCAGGGACACTCACCTCAACATGCAGCCACAGACCTGTTGCTTTGGTTCTTCCTGGTGAAGGAGGAGGAGGAGGAGGAGGAGGAAGAGGAGGAGGAGAGTGGGTGCTACACTTTTTCAGTCATTTTGTCTAATGATTGCCCATTTTAAAAACACTTTGGTCACTAAGCAAGTTCTCTGGCTTTTAAACATTTTGCTTGATCTACTCTCAATCATTTCATTTCTTTTTTTCTTCTCTTTCTTTCTAATCTTTTCTTTTCTTTCTTTCTTTTTTTTTTTTTGGTTCTGGGGATTAAATCCAGGGCCTCATGCACATTAGGTAAGCGCTCCACCACTGAGCTACACCCCCAGTGCCACAATCATTTCTTAGAAATAGGTAGTTTGGCCTTTCTTGTCTGGTCCAAATGTTCTCATTTTCTAATTATGTTGATAGAATTCCTTGAAGTAGACTATACTTCAGATATGTTCATATCTTTTAAAAAGTATCCAGAGCTGCTATTCCTGGAATAAAGCAGGATATGATGCCGGATGTGGCATTAAATCACTTTAAGCTTGAATTTTTGCAGAACTGAAATGGAGATTTATATTTACTCCATTAATCTAATTGCTTAGGGAATAAATTAAATGCTCCAGGCTTAAGGGCTTATGAGGGGTTTCTGGACTCTGCGGAAACTCTTAGGAAAGTCGACAGGTTTCGGCAGCTGAAGGGCACGAAGGCTGTGGGAAGGGCTGTACCCTCCTGTGCAGCTTTTTGCTTTGCCCACTTCACCAAAACCAGTCCCTGTTTGGTCAGTGCTCCTAAAAGAGCTCATGCAACATCTGATAGGAATGAATAATTTAAAGAGTTACCTATGTTTAGACAATATTATGAAATTAACACTACAAAGAACATATGTTTACCAGCATACACATGGGGGTGTTATCAGCAATTACTAGATTACTAAGTTTGCAGAGTAGGCCCATCACAGCACAGAGCCACACAACAGGATCCTCTGCCAATCGCATAGTTCCCATCAGTAATGCTGTCAGCAACATTCTGGCTACACATCTCAAATCAGACTGCACAAGAAAAAAGGTTTAAGGAAAAAAAAATTATGACACCTTTTATGGAATATCTATAGTGCCAGACTTGTACTTGGCGTTTTCCAACACTTAAACATGCATGAGCTCATTCAATTCTCTCAGCATCTCTATAAGGAGAGGTGTCACTGTGGAAACACTTTACAGATGAAGAAACAAGCTCAGAGAGGTTCAGCAACTTGCTTGAGGTAAGACAACAGAGGGCAGCCCAGTGAGCATTTGATCAAAGTCAACTGAAAGGCCATGCCCTTACCAATGAGCCAGTGCTGCCTATAAAACCTCCACAAGTGCCTCATAAAGATGATTCTACAATATGAAATAATGTGTTTTCTTTGAAAATGACTCTGGAGTAAGGCAACAGAAACATGAAAGTGCACTGTCCACAGGATCTTTTCTGTTATCTGGCAGGGAACATGGGGGATGCCAGTGTCCAACAGAGAAAGTGTCCAGATCCAAGACTCTTCTTATGGGGCAAAAACAGCTCCCTGACTCATGTAACACCCCAAATGAATTAAAGACCTCAATGTGAAAAATTGTAAAACTTTAAACTTTTTTCTTTTGTTTGTTTTTGCAGTACTGGAGAGTAAACCTAAGGATACTTTACCACTGAGTTACATCTCCAACACTTTTTATTTTTTATTTCAAGACAAAGTCTCACTAAGTTACTGAGGCTGGCTTTAGCCTCCTAAATCACTGGGATCATAGCTACCAGCATGCCTGTCAACTTCAAACCCTTTAAAAGAAAAGAAAATTATCTTTATGATCAAGACAGGGAAATGAGAAGATACAAAAAAGCAAAAAATCATAAAGTAATAAATATAATTATGTCAAAATTAAAACCTGTATAACAGAAAAATTATATACAAAATTAAAAACACAAGTCACAGATGGCAGAAGATATGTTCATGATATGTAGGAGTACAGCCCCAAGTATAGAAAAAAATTCTTCAAGGAAAAGAAAGAAAAAAAGAGAAGAGACAAGTGAACCTGAAAGGAAATCAGGCAGTTAGCCAAGAGAAATGCCACATGCCAACAGACAGGATGTCCATCCTCGCCAACACTGTAAGTTAAAACGACAAAGGCACATTTCCTTACCTATCAGATTGGCAAAAGGAGAAAGGTTTGGCAACAGTACGCGTGACTAAGAACTTGGAAAACTTTCACATTGTGTTAGAGGCAGTATAAACTAGTACTACTGTTTTGGAGAGTAATTTGCGAAGAGCAAGTTAAGCCCAAGACAAAATCCGTGCTCTGTCAACTCCATCCCCTCTCTAGAGGAGATCAGTCTATGCACTAGAAAGGCACTTACAAGGACACACTCTGTGGCATTATTTGTAGTGTGTGCAAAATGAAAAAAAATCCCCAAACCCTTAAGAGGTCATGAAAAGGGAAATAAGTTTTCATACAGTTATAAATACCTGGCAGCAAAGGGAATACTTCAGTATAATAGTTATGTATGCAAATGGATTTTTAAAAAATTAAGAAAGAAAGTTACAGATAATATGCACTGGAAGGCTGAGAAATAAGACAGTATAATGAACAAAGGTGATAGAGGTTAACACTTGCTCATGAAAGCAAAAACATGGGGAGCAGAAAGGGTATGAATGAGAAGGGGAGAAAAGACCTGAAGTCTATCTATACCACTTTTATACCTGCATGACAGACACCTAAGTAACATGAAATGTTAGCATATTTGCATTCTAAGCCACAGGTGACCAGGTGTTTGTAATGACTATTTCTGTACTTTTTATGATAGGAATATTTCATAATTATAGTAACAGAAAAGAACACAAAGTGAAAATGTTTACAGTAGCAGAGTATAATGCAGTGGGGACACCAGAGCAAATAGGAACTTGTACCAAGGGCGTAATGGCCTTCGAGTGTAATCCACAGCACTCAAAAAAAACACGTCTCATCTTACTTTTGGCAGAAGAGCTGTCCACAGTTCCTGCAATGGTGTCGTCTTTCTGTGAGAGAAAACCGCACGGAGCAGTTGGAACAGCTGTCACTGCCTTCGTCCTTCACCCAGTGGTCAGCAGCAGAGCGGCCTGGCTGGTCACTCACTGACCAGCTGAAGACTCGGCCTCGACTATCACCAACAAGGATCCTGCTGTGGTCCCTGCAGGAGACACAAGAAGGCTTCTGGTCCAGTGTGTGGTGTGTGTTGGGGTGGGAGCTGGTGAGGGTCATGAAGGACCCTGAATTCCCTCAGGGGAATATGTTGGAAGAGACAGAAATAGTGCTGAGCCCAAATTTATTCTACCATTATCTTCTTTGGACTGAGCCTTGCTGTATCTTTGAAGAACACCGAGGGTAATGTTTTATTTAGTTTTTTTAAAACTCAGTATTGAATTAAATCCACACATAGGCAGATTTCCTTTACAGAGGATGAGTATGAAATCTGTTTTCCTCGAGGCTGAAAAATGTGGACCCCGGCTATGCAAGTAACTTGGAGGGAAGTGGGGTAGAAGACTGATACTTACTTGGAGATGCCCAGTGCGGTGACTTCAGCTGGGTGTGTGTTGTCCCTTCGAATGAAAGCTGTGTGCATAGTGAACTTATGCCTGAATACCAGCTGCCGCTCCCACCGGTACCCTGGAGTAGGGAGAAGTGGAGAACATGACAAACCAAACTGAGAAGTGATATACTTATACCTGGTGGCCTTAAAAGCTTGGGTGCCTCAATATAAGCTGTTCCAGTTCCAGCCATGGCCTCCCTGGATGCAGGGAAAGTAATCCAGCTGACTGTGACCTGTGGGTCAGGTTGGAAAGTATCTTATTCCAAACAAGAAACTGAAGAGAAGGGAAAATCTTCAATGCAAGAAGATTTTGAAAACCTTGCCTCTAAACTCTATTCCAGGCAAAGTTGCCTATGAATGTAGCTTTATCTATTTATTTGTAACTAGTACTTGCTCATTTTCAAAAGCTTTCACAATTTCACAATTTGCGAATGAAAGCAGTTTTTGATCTGAGGTGTTTCTTCTTTAAAAATGCCCAACATGTTGTAAACACCATTTTAGGTCAGATTCTCTGAATCCACTTCACACGTGAAGAACTCTAAGAAGCCTTTCTCTGTGGGTGGCCCAGGTTTCAGAACACATCAGAGATGGAGCCCAGGGGGAGCTGACTTGGTCAACCAACCTTCACACAAGAAGCAAGAAATAGATATCAAACTTCAAGTTACCAGGTTTCAATCTGTTGTAATTTCGTGCTTCCATGGGATTGGGGTGGGAGTGGCTACCAGGGCCCTGTACATGGGTTCTGGTCTGGCCCTCTGAATAGTTGACAAAGATGAAGCCATCTTTCTCATCTAGACTGAGCTGGTCAGACCAGCGCCTGGAGTCATCAGAGCCACTGTCATTGCACCAGGTGGCTGTTGCTCTGCAGGAGGCTGCCCGAGGCCTGTGGCTGGTGCTGCTGGGCTGGCTGGGAGTGTCCTTAGGTTCCTGGCTGATGCTCTGCTCATCTGCTTCTGAATCACTGCTGTCCTCATCTTGGGCTTCCTGCCCTGGGTAAAGCATTGTGAGAATTAGAAAATGCAGACACATCACAATTAGAACCAGCTTTGTTCTAACACTGATCTTTTTTCGTATCATATACAAGTCATAGAGACATAATATTTTAGGCTAAGTAAACAAAAGGGGGAAAAGAACACAGCAGGGCTTTTAGCCAAATTACAGGTAGCACTAACGGGTAGAATTTCTGAAAGGGTTCACAGAGTCCTCTGACCTTAGTTTGGCATTCAGTCTTTCACAGTCTGACCAAAACCTCACACTCGTCACCACAGTCCAGAGAGAGTGCCATTCAGGTGTTTTCTGTACAGCCCTGCCCCTCCTCATGGCAGGGTTTACATGTACCATCAGATGATCAAAACCTGTCTTCTCAGTGTCTATGTGTTTGGCTATTGCCTGCCTTTCAAGCCAAAGCTTCCAACTTCTTTTTCCAAAATTTAACCCAATTCCTTCCCCTGAAGGCACTCCCTCCCTCTTCTGACTTCTTGACCAGTCCTGTGCCTCTGAAGTACTTGAAATACTCGCCCTACACCATTACATCTGGACATACTTTCTACCAGACAGCAGAAAGGGCTGGAGCCCAGTGTCTTATCTAGAGAGGTCAATGACTAAACGACTACACTGATGAACAAGTTACTGAGGAAAGCTTTAATTTAGGATTTTTTCTTTCTCTTTCCATTGCCATTTTGCAATCAATTCCCCACTCTTTGTAATAAAGTCTCCTAAAGGAGAAATATATGTGAAATAAATATATGTAGTTGGAGTAAAGGAGAGCATGCAAATGTGGGCATGTAATGCCAGCTCACTGCATATACCCATTCTGTTCAACAGAACAAATGTATCATGTGCTTCTTTTATACTCATTAGGAGTCTGGTAGACTAATTTGAATGGAGCTATTACCCCAATGGCTTATTCTCATGAGTCCTATAATCAATCATTAGCCCAAGTCCTAAGTCACCTTAGAAATGGAGAGCCAATCCTCCCCAGGGGCAGCTCTCCCCTCTCTACCACTTCTGCCAAACTCTGTTCACAGTATGAATATACGAGGAGGAAGACAACCTAAAAACCCCTCTATCCTGAAATTGATCCCTTCTTCCATCTTCCACTGTTAATGCACTTAACAAGCTTTGTTAAAGGAAGGGAAAGTGACCACTTCTCACTGGACCCTTTAACTCATTATATCACACATTACAGGTAAACCCCGAGCTTAATTTTTATGTCCTTTTTAAAACAGATGACCTTTCTGGTTAAAAGTGCAATTGACTATGTAGAAATTTATATGTATTAACATATTAAAGTGTATAATACGGTGTAAAATGTCTCACTCCCAAATCCTTTCTTTTTGTCATCGAAAGTAAAGACATTTTTCAGTTTACAAATAGAAGTGATTTCCCAAAAATCCAAAAGCCGAATGGTCTCTCTGATAAATGAATGATGATGCATAATGTGGGGGGGAAAGATGGCAAGAATGGAGGAAAGATAGCTAGCATAGAGGGAAGGGAGGGGTGGGGGGGTAAAAATAATAACAGAATGTGTGACAGATACCATTGCCCTGTGTACATGTATGAACGCACAGATGGTGTGACTCTACTTTGTGTACAGCCAGTGAAACAATAGCTGTACTCCATTTGTGTTCAATGAATCAATAAGTAAATAAAAAAAACAAAACAAACAAACAAAAAAACCAAAAAAACAAATAGAAGTGATTTGTATCTTTCTGACAGCAAGCCTCTGACCTTAGAAACTCCCTCATATCATCAAAGTCACACTTAATTCTCAGTGTACAAAAATCAATCACAGACAATAGTTTTAAGGAAACTTAAAACCATGGTCCTTTCTACGAAGTTCCTTGTCCTAAATGTTCTACATTACAGGGGAGCAGCTTCTTTGGATATTACCAATGCAAAGCAGAAACTGCCTGGATTTATGGCACTGCTCCAATTATTCTGTATAGAAATCACCTAGCTCTTTATTTTACTGGAAAATGCCCAAGGGTTTCACAAATAATAGACAGTAGGCCACAGGTCGTTAGGCTTCAGCCTGAATTACTATCCCATGTGAGCAGGTGTTGGGTGGTGACACTGAAGGTGGACTCTGACCTGCCTCTGTGGATAGATTACAAACACGATGCCACTCTGTCATCCAGGCTGAACAGCCAGGTGCTGGGCAGAATGGACATGGAACAGAGATGTGAGGCTGTCCCACCTATCCAACGCTTTGTATTTTCAGAACTGAAGGCGGCCCATGACTTTGGTCTTCTCGAAAGCTCGTCCTCAATTTAGTTTGGAATGTGGAAGTCAACAGAACACTGCTACACTGAGCGCATGAGGCAAACTGGAGAAAACCTGGCACGTCCGCCCAAAGCAATCATACAACAGGCAGCAGCTGTGCTCTTATGAGCCTTGCCCAATCTTGGGCTCTTGATTATGCTGTGTGGTATAAACCTATGCCTAATGACCTAAAAAAAGGAAACAATAATATAGAAGATGACCTAATTTTTTTTTTTTTGTACTGGGGATTGAACTCAGGGGCACTCCACCACTGAGCCACATCCCCAGGCCTATTTTGTATTTTATTTAGAGACAGGGTCTCACTGAGTTGCTTAGGGCCTCGCTAAGTTGCTGAGGCTGGCTTTGAACTCATGATCCTCCTGCCTCAGCCTCCCAAGTGCTGGGATTACAGGCGTGCGCCACCATGCCTGGCCCAAATGTTTTTTATAATGTATGAAATACCTATTTGTGCTTCTGGACAGTCTTCCTGCATTTCTAGGACTTCCTCAGGTTCAGGAGCTGGTGTTTCAGGAACTTGCAGAAATTCCATTCTCCAAAACTACATATAAGCAAGTATGAAAATAGAAAAAGAAAAAAGTGGATAATCAGATCAAGGAAATGATGAACATATTACTGGATGAGGAAGAGCTCTTGAGGTTAAACAAGTATCTTCCTTTCTAGGATTATACAAATGCAGAGTTCCCTGTATCTTGTCAAATGTGGCAGGAGCTGTCTCACGTAACGACTGTTGCAGAGTGGAAGACAACAATTATGGAAAAGTAAGTTCAAAAACATGGTTCAATGATGTAAGTAAACTTCTGTTTCCTACAAAAACCTCAAGAGTCTTGCATACACAAATAATATGTACTACAGATCTCCAAGGCGGCACACAGCCAGCACAATCCCCAAATGTATTTGACTATGGAGCTTTTCATAACACCTCACTGATTTAGCAACCGAGAATACCACTCTCGAGAAAGCAGACTCTGGGCATCCATGTACATGCGTGTGCACATGCGCTTGCTGACTGAGGCAGAGTGTGGCAGGGTATTGGGTTGGCAGCCTCACTGTCTCTAAGCATGGGCCTGTGACTAAGAAGGATAGTAATCAGCTGCTCTCTGCTTTGACAAAGAACACAAAGAAAACAGGCACAAAGAAAAATCTGGGAGAGAAACAAATATTTGCATAGACTACAAAGGTAAATACTCTGTTGATTCTCTTTCCTGTAGAGGCCAGACTCAGAAAACTAAGAAAAAGATACACTGCATCTAGGTTTCAGGACAATCATGTGGGATCTGGCCCAGAAAAAAGCCTGAGATCACTGGACACATCGTCTAGCTGTGATTCTCTGTAGTGAAGACGCTGTCCTAACTAACTACATTTTCCCTACGAAGTCATTTGACAGGTTGAAAACCCAATACTTACACAGTTCCACTGTGAGCAGCCCCATGCGCCAGGGGGATCATGTTTAAGCGATCTCTAGTGTTAAGCTGTAGGCAGTCAGTAGGAAGAAAAGAGGCCAGTCTCTAGTGACTTCACCATGACTGATAAATGGTGGCCACAGCCCATGTGGATTGCAGTGAGACTTTGCTGAACACCACAACCTGTACAGGTGTCCTTACTCTTCAAACAGTTTCCTAAGTTTCAAGTAAGTGGGACAGCAAATACTTCTTCGCACTCACTTACCCGAACCTCTCCATTTGAGTGTCCTGTCACTATGACGTTCTGTGTGTCCCATTCGTTCATCTCTGACACACAGCAGCAGACGATCTGCTGGCTCCAACCTGTGAACGTGTTTACACTCATGATAGGGTTCCCGTTAATGCTCCACACATGGATGTATGTGCCAGCGCAAGACACAATATCCCCCTGCAGATAAAGGAAGACTGTTCATTCTCTTCTTATTACATACTGGTTTCAGAAAAATAATTACATCTTTGGCCAGCTCTCAAAAACACCTCAGTCCTTAGACTAATGGCTGAATTATTTCTAAGGTAATCCGGAATTCAGTGCTTGATGACTTAAAAATAAATATCCTGAACAAGAAGAGGCTTCTTTAAAAATTCAAAACTGAGTGGATGCTGTGTCAGGGGGTCACAAATGGAGATGAAAGGCAGGTCTGTGCACAGTGCACTCCGAGCAAGCTCCTATTCCACCACAAAGCGCTATGTCATCAGAGGAGGTGATAAATGTTTCTTCTTCTTCCCATTGTTTACAAAGCCTATTTACATTTTTCCTTTAGAGGAATTCACCTGCACAGACTTTAATGTAATTTAGTCCAACCACGAAGACCATAGGGTAGAAGAAGAAATATTCAGTCCAGGTACATTGTGTCTCTTTCTTCAGTAAATGACAAGATGGAATCTTGGTATACTGTAATATGTTATTTTAAAATTTGCATTCACAAGAGGGATGGGAGCATGAGGATGAAAAATGAAACCTGGCAAGTAGGTTACTTGTCATAAAACCTAAGATTCCCTCAGCTGATAACTCATGAAAACATCAATTCTAAAGGCCGAAGGAACAGTCCTTTTCCTCAAATTCTAACTCTTACAGTGACCCCATGAGGTCGGCTAGCACCAGCCTTGTTTCAGAGGATGAAAGTGAGGTGCACAGAGCCAAGAAACTTGCTTATCATCCCCGTCATGATTTGCAGCCAGTTCTCTATAGTCCCATAGCTTACAGACTACCCTATGCTGCCATTCTAATCCTAAGGTGGCATAGCTGTCCCATTGCTGGCTGTTAACTTTAGAAATGACCTGATGATTTCAGTGCCGTCAGGAGATTCACGAGATCCTATAGATACCTGAAGATGGTCATCAAAAGCAGAGAAAGCACAAGAAGCTGAACAGCAGCACCACATGAGGATGAAGGCAAAGGGGCACAGGGGCGGGATGACAAGGCTGCACTCTCTATTTATCTACTGTTCCTGCCTCCTCCCCACAGTCCCTCTGCCTCCATGGTGAGAACCAAAACAAACCCCAACACAAATAATACTTCCAAAAGTGTTGCTCTGCCTACCTCTGCATCAGTCACTGAGCTGTCTTTGAGTGTCAGCAGGTGAGTTTTAATTAATGTCCCTGATCTCTACAAGAGACCAGAGACAGCCACTTCATTCTGTGCTAGGCAAGACCTCCTTCAGTGACTCCAGGGCGCCCCAATTAAGAACGCATTAGAGGGAATCCTGTGGTCATGAGGGCTGAGCCATAGAAGAAGAAATAGAGAGCAGCTGCCAAGGGAGCTTGGGCCCCAAATATAAACACAAGTTAAGCACACTGGGTACTGGCTGGAGAAACAGAAATAGAATTCTTTTCATGTGTTAAGACTTTATGAAAAGAAAAGAAAAAAAATCCAAGTCACTTCTGTACTGTTTGCAGTAGCTATTGCAATCCAGTGGGTGTATAATGGCTCAAATAACTGATTACAAATAAAATTCTCACTATTTAAGAACAACTTCAAAACAAAATACTTTAATGGGCCAGGCATGGTGGCGCATGCCTGTAATCCCAGCGACTCGGGAGGCTGAGGCAGGAGGATTGTGAGTTCAAAGCCAGCCTCAAGCACTGGCGAGGCCCTAAGCAACTCAGTGAAACTCTATCTCTAAATAAAATACAAAATAGGGCTGGGGATGTGACTCAGTGGTCAAGTGGTCCTGGGTTCAATACCCAGCACCAAAAACAAACAAACAAACAAAAAAACAAACAACAACAACAACAACAAAACAAAGTACTTTAATGGGATTAAGCATCTGACTCAGAGCAACACCATTAGGTCGGAGTTGTTCTATTACACCTATATTATTTTAAAGTTATTTAGGAATAAAAGTTTGCAGAACTAACCCAAGGTGGTGTTCTGAAATATCTTAAACCTATCAAACACAAGAAAACCAAATCTGACTCTGTTGCCTTTGCATGTCCCCCACTCATTCACATCTGAGTCCTCCTATCATCAGTGAGACTCTCTAGATGCCTTTCACTAGAACTAAATTTCTTTTTCTTGGTATGACAACAAGATATTTGACTGAAAGCATAATACTCAGTATTGCCTGACAGAAATCAAAGATATGAAGGAAAAGGAAAGTTGTCTGTGTGGATGGCGACAGAAACATCACTCAATAACATGGTGAGAACTACCAGGTCCTAAAGGTGGCCCCAGGGCAGGGATGAGTGGAACTGGGATTGTTGCTAGTGATGAGGCAGGGTGGGTTCCTGGGACAGGACACATTATACTGTGGTCATGCATCCTTGGACGTGGGGACCTCATTCTAAGTAAAGCTACTCTTTAGCTTCCCTTGTCTCTTAGTGATGAAGACAACTCCCTGTCCTGTCACCTTAGCTGAACTTGGTCTATGTGGAGAACTCTTAGTCCAGTGCATTTATTTTTATGATTTACTTTACTTATTTGTATATAAAATACTTATTTTTGAGAAGAGATAATATTCCTTGATAATTTTGGGATCTGTTTTAAAAATAATTAACAATTTTCTCATTTGGGCACCCAAGCACTATTCTTTCCACTTCTCAAAATAAATAAATAATGTGCTTTGTTAAAAATTTCAACAAAATTTGAAATTCTTAATAAATCCCACAAGTTTTCTTTAAAAAGCACATCATATTTGTTTTGTTTTAACCAAATATTTTTCTCTTTAAAGTATGTGGTAGTATTAAAAAGCACATCATATTTGTTTTGTTTTAACCAAATCTTTTTCTCTTTAAAGTATGTGGTAGTGAAAGGATTTTAAGACAAGTATTTTAAGTACTCTTTGGGTTAAAAATTTTGATATCCATCTGCTTTTCAAGCAACACATAAATCAAGAGAAACATAGTGACTTTTAGAATGAGTGTGTATCAACTTAGAAAAAGTCATATTTTACTTAGTATGGCTAAAACAACTTGTTTCCCCGAATATAAAACGAGAGCAATTTACTACTTACTGTTAATTCATTGATACAAAGAGTAGAAACTGGAGCTCGATGACCTCGTAGCTGGGTTAGAAATGACAGTTTGTTCAAATCCCAAATGATGCATGTCCGGTCGCGGGACCCACTGACAATTATGTGATACGCTAGTGATGCTGTGGCACAGGTGACAGTATCAGTGTGGCCAAGTAAGGCCTACAAGTGAAAACAGCAACAAATCAGATCCATCACAGTAACAGCTCCCACAGGCAACTTCAGAAGCTCCCAGATTCATCAGATGAGAGCTTTGCTGAGGGCAATGCGTGTCCTGAGTGGGGCCATCTTGGCAGTGCGGGGTTGACCTTCCTCCTCATATGGCCCATCCTAGCCTCATCCCACAGGGATGGGGGATAAGTTTTATACTACTTTCCTGGACACAGACCAGCATCACTGAGGGCAGGGGGAATGGTAGTGGCAATCCAGCCTGGGTTTCTTCATGCAATTTCTACATGAAAATACACTGATGATAAGTCCCCAAACAGAACTGAAACTGTATCCATTCTCTTATGCCACAAATACTTGTTTATTCTGAGAACCTATAATTAATGATGTTTTTAAAAAATGCACAAACTACATGCAGTTATTTTATGTTAGTCAAAAATTAAAAAAGAAAAATATACAAATGGTAAGAACCACAAGATAAGTGGTTCTGAAAGACAAAGGGACAGAGTCGCCCTGATGTATCAATGTGCTGCAGTCCTGCTACTGCATGGGGGTGTCTGAGGAATTCTGCTTGAGAGGAACTCCTTCTTCAAACTGGAATAAGAACTGTTCTCTTTTCCTGGAGTATGAAGAGAAACAGGACCCAGGGGAATGACAGTATTTGAAAATAAGTAAGGATTTTGAAGAGAAAGACTGAGATTACTATTAGAAGTCCCTGAATATACACAATGAGCCATCTTTCCTGGCAGAAGAATATGCTTCCTTAAATGAGTTGGTTTTTAAAATTTGGGACATACAGACATTTGCATGGTTTAGCAAACCCCATTTGACTGGCACGTCATCTTCAGAATTTTTTTTCTAAATGAAAAATATTTTAGGCAGGAGTTTGGATCAGCAGAATGCACACCAACCTTGTGCTTGTTTGTGTCAGGAGTTTGCATCTCTTGGTGTGGCTTGCCTTAGGACTGAGGAAGTCTACAAAGTCTCTGGTCTATTTAGATGGTTGTTGGTAAAAGAACCAGAGGTTCAATTCTTTCCACAGGTATTTAAGATTCTACTGTTCAAGAGTGGATTGAAAATGGCCTTGGACTAAGAACTGAATTTAAATCCTGGCTTTTTCACAAATATAATTTTGAGCATGTCTTTTGACCTCTCTGTTTTTTGTTTGTTTTTTTCAGGTGTAAAATGGGGCTAATCATTACTTTATGGAATTGTAAGGATTGGAGTTCTATATTTTTAAGATATCCAGCATAGTGTCCTGAACATGGTAGGCATGCAATAAATGATGGTACTATAACACTACTTTTCAATAATAATAAAAAATACTTAAATGTATTCTTATTTAAAACAGCTTGTGATAAATTCTTTTACAAATCAAATATTAAAAGATGGGTTACTTATAAATAGATTCTTGCTTTAAGTGGAAATTATGTGATCAGAAATACTTGTTAACTAAATTATCAAGTGTGCTACAGAAAATAATGAATTTGGTAGGTTCTTAAGGAAATGATAAAAGAGAAACAAACTAAGAATTTGTGGTTCACCTGAATGTAAATCATCCTGAAACTAATAAGGATCAACAGCAAATATAATTTGATTTTTAAAAATTCAATAAACATATAATTTGTAAGAAATATTTATATTACTTAGATATATTAAAATATATTACCTGAAGAGGACTTGCTTTAATTTTAAAAAAGAATCTGCTTAGATAATTTTTAGAAATAACATGTTCTAGTTTACTTTTTTTGTTTTAAAGAATTTCTAGCAAAAGAGCACTTTTTGGTTTTGTGAAGGATGAAGGAAGCTCTGTTAGTTTCTCCAGAGCAGGCTAACATGGAATGAGCCCATTTCATCTGCTCACCCTCAGTTACCTGCTTGAGTGTGAGGGTCTTTGCCTTTTCTTTTGAGGTGCCCATCTCCCACACACACACAACCGTGCTTGTTCCACCTGTGATAACCAGCTTGGGGTTGGGGCAAATTGCACAGAGAATCTGGCCCCACTCTGACAAACATTCATAAACAGTCACTGCCTGTAATACAAAACAGATATGAAACACACATGTCGCCAAATGCTCCAGATTTCTGCAGTGCAAGCAGCAAAGCTGAGTAAAGGGCAAGGCCCTCAGTGGAGGTACCTCACAGGCACACACCAGCTCACACTCGGGGTTGATTTTTAGTTCTGTGACATTTCCACTGAAGCTCCACACTGAATTGTTCTGACACCTTCCTAACTGCTGCTAAGAACCATAATTATAAAGCACTTTGTTCATCATGGGGGATCTCTGGTTTCTCCAGTTTGGGAAAACGATGTTCAACTTGTGTGGTACTACTATGTAAGAAGCAGGAGGCAATCTGGTAAAAGGTGTGTTGTATAGCCAGTGGAAGCATGTGCACAGCAAGCACAGTGCTGTTGAAGGGAACATTAACTTAGCAAAATCACGTTGGCAATGCAGTGGAACAGGTTGGGCAGTGTCTCTCCATCTTACAGTTTGGAGCGGATCAAGGGCAAACACAGGGTGCTAAAGGATCACTGCTTATTGCCTCTCAGAGAGATGCTTATGGAACTCACAGCAGCTGCTACTGGTTCCTATGGGGTAGGGTAACAAGTTTTCTACCAGTCATTTCAGAACATTAAAATGGTAAGTGGACCAGATGGTGACTTGCCAAAAGCAGGCTATTCTGGTTGGCAGAAATGGTGAGCACCTTGCTGGCTAGGATCTTTTAGAGTAATTCTGTGGACAGGAAGGGAACAACCAGCCCCTATTACTCAACTTACAAAAGAGGCTTGTTCTGCAGGAAACATGATTTCTCCACTAGCTCCCTTATCTTTGTCTGATGCAATGACACTCTCCTTTCTTCTGGCCTTTGGAGGAGCAGCTGACAACCCTTTGGACTGTGCTCTCCCTACCCCCATTTCATACCATGAAAGAGCAAGATTAAATAAGAAAGGAAGAAACTGCAAACCTTGTCTGATTCATAGGTTCCCAGTCTGCAGCTGAGGTCTGCATAGCCCCAAGCAAAAGTTTTGTTCCAGGTTGGTGGGATAAGAACCTTATTCTGTTCTACTGCAAGAATACCTTTATCCGTACATACTATCTGTCCCACAGGCTCTTTGAGTTCTATTAATAAAAACCAAAAAACAAAACAAAACAAAAAAACAACAAATCATTACATTAGGACAGGACAGGGAAATGAACTTCATTATCCCATAGGCATGGAAAGGTAATGTCAAATACTCGTACAAATCAAGCATCCTGATATCTACTCAAGACCAAATGATATCAGTAGCAAAGCTTGACTTTTGAGGCTGCTCCAGAACCTGCTGGGTGAGGTGTCACCCTGACAGGTGTTCTGCAGGGCTTCCCTCCAGTCCTCCTGTTCCTGGACAATCTTGGAAATCAGACCTGCATTTCTGGGGCTGCACAGAGTAATCTGAGATATTTCTCAGAATGCAGAGGGACCATTAACCAATCTATGTCTTTCATCCTTTGCAAGCTACAGACGTCTTCTCTCTCTCTCTCTCTCTCTCTCTCTCTCTCTCTCTCTCTCTCTGTGCTGGGGATTGAACCCAGGGCTGTGTGCTTGCAAGGTAAGCACTCTACCAACTGAGCTATATCCCCAGCCCCGAGACTTCTTATTTCTATCTTAAAAACTACTTTTAGATAAGCATATCATTAGATAAAAGACAAATGTCTTTTGGTTGGTATATTGAAAATATGGTCCCCTTACTGCTATTGGATATACTGAATACATACAAGTAAAAATTTTTTAAAAATGCAGACAAAATTGTTTTCTGCAAGTAAAACTGAAGATACAAAATTCTGAAATTTTAGACTTGACTCATTTAATGGAAGGGAGAAATCTATTCGGCTCTTTCTGATACAGAATCCAACAGGCCAAAAAAAGAAAATAGGAAAAAGAAAATATTAGCAAATATTCAGTAATTTTACACAAAATGTATACAGCATTTACTACAAAAGACATGACTGCTAAAAAACAATTTTGCTTTTGCTGAACTAGGATTATTAAATAGTACCATCAAATCATGAGTCAACAGTTAATTTCTCATCATCTTACCTTTTATGGGTGTTAGAGAAGGCCTCAAGTTGTCTAGGTGATGGAAAAATATCTTGTCACTCGTGGATCCTGGTGGGACCGAGATTCCTGCACTGTCTCCGTTGAGTCGACTCCTCACTCGTTTTGGTGGATGAGGTTTTTTAAATAACTGCACAAGAGATGACACACTTTATAATAAAAAGTAACATTCACTAAGCTCTTTAATATGCCAAGCATTATGTTCTTATTTAACTTAAGCTTTGCAATAAACATTAGATACTACATTAACCCCATTTTACATTCAAGGAAAGAAACCCAAGTGTCTAAGAAGATTGCCAGAGAACTCATACCTCAATAAGTAGGTTCAGGATTATGACCCTAAAGCTTGGGTTGCTATTGTGTTCTATACTAAGCTGAATTAACTCTGTAAAAGAAAATTAATCCACCAAACTATAGTTGATTTATGATTGTTCCAATGATTTTTAAAAGGCAACTGATTCTTCATAGCCCAATACCATTCTGTGCCACTTAAGGTGGGCGGCTGTTTTAACTGGATTATTTCTGGCTTTCACATGGCTTTTCTTAAAGTGATTTAGCAACATGATTTTGGTGCTGTTTAGGTGTAGTGACAGGGACTAGCAAGGAGCAGACTGTATTTAGGTTCTACAAATTTGTTGAAAGTATGAACATTATCACCTTCCTTTTACTTTGCAATGAAGCAAACTAAAAAAAAAGAAAATAAAAATCTGTGGAATTTTATTAATATTTTTAGCTGTAGAAATACTGAACAGATTTCAGTATTTCTACAGCTAAAAATACTAATGTACATTTAAGATTATTTTTCAAATAACAATTATTTTTCAAATAATGTAGCTCTTCAAACAAGGATACAGTAGTTTCTGTTGGAAAACTAATATTTGAGAAAGCTATATGAAAAACTGAGAATGGGTTGAGACTGAAAATGAAAACAACAGCACTGTGCTTCAAGATGGTTTGGGTTTCTGGGAGAAAACAACAGGAAAGATGCTTTGTACAGATGAAGATAACAATTGGGCTTCCAGAGAGTTAAGCATTTTGTCCCTATTTTAGTTATGTACAGAGAACAGAGTCAGGGTTTGTTATCTTCTATAGATTCTGAAGTTGCAAAAAGAGACATAATTTAAAGCATGCTCAAAAATAAACATTCATTGAGAACTATGTGAAGCTCTAACACAGAGCCCCTGTGCCAGGTCATACATGGATACTGTGACCACAAAACTGAGATTTTCTTAGATGGATCTACTTGAAAGTATTCTCTATTATTCAATGGACTGTCCTAGACATGTTGGTATCCAAATTATATCTCCCAGTCTGCTGGCTTCTTACTTTTTTTCTCACACAGTTTTTATTCACAATGGCACATTCATCAATCATTTTACAATGGTAAAATACAACTGCACTTATTTACATTCATAATGGAAAACAGATAATGCTAAGAGCTGGAAACTATTTTTAATTTTTTTTATACCCAATTAAATTCATGAAAAATTTAAACATTTTAAAACATCCCTTGGAATATACTGCAAGAAAAATGTTTAACACTAATTGCATGCCACAACATAGTGGTACCTTATTGTAAAGTAGAGGGTAGGTTTGATCTTTAGTGAGCACTTATGTGGAACACAAATATAATGCCTCATCACTAATTTTCTAATTATTTTCTTTCCAAGTCTCTGACCATCCAGCATAGCCCTATTACCTACGTATGAAATACTGCAATCTGTACATGTTGCCATCTCTGTTCTGGGGGAAAAACTGATGACCAGCTGAACTTTTTATAGTTCTTCCCATTGGGAGAGTTTCTTTCACCACTATCTTTAAATGTGACCCAGGGAAAGGTCTGTAATGGAACTGTGTGTGAACAATACCCTACTACTTTTTTCCTCAGGCACTGGTCAGAGGAAAAAATCTATATAAGGCCATAAGCATGGGTTGAGAGAAAAAAAGGCAATCTAGCTTCAGTTAGGGCCATGACACTTGAGACTACTTGCTCAAATGCTCATCTGAGACTACCTTACTCAAATGCTCATTTCCTGCTTGAGGTCAACTTTGTATGTAACACTTCCCTTTGATGATGGAGCACTGCTGCGCTTGGTGCATCAGGCAACACCCTGTCCATCAGCAGCAGTTTGGTTCCAAAATCCGATATTCCGAAGTAGCACACAAATCCTGTAGTGGTGCCAAGTGTCTGAATTTGCGTGCTCAGAACATCCACTTCCCACAGGGTATGCAACATGGATCCTGCCTTGTAACACTCAGGAAAAAGGACAAATTTACTTAAATAAGGATTTAAGTAGGATTCTCCAACTGTGAGTACTTTATTGATAAGCATTTTGCTTGAAAAGTAAACCTGGTTCCTTTGTTGGGGATCATGCATTGTGAATGATGGGATTTTGCATTGTGAATGGTGAGGTAGTGTCCTGCTATCTATCACAGCTTTTCTACATACAATTGACCATTATTCTGTGTAGTCCCAAGTGTCCACCCTGAAAATTTTGAAACTGGATAATTCTATAAAAAGGGACTCCAGGAGGGATATGTTAAGCAGGAACAGAGAAGATGGCCAGAGCCAAAAGTGTAGTGACCCGTGCATCTGGCACAGGAAGGGGGCTTGCACAGCTCAGCAGATTGCCTCCCTTCACTGTACTGCAGATCTTCCTGGTTCTGCCTTCCCCTGATGCACCGTGGAATGAAAAAAGGGGGTGCTCATCACTGTGCATGACATGTGAATGCTAAGAGGTATACAGCTTTTGGTCTTCTTTCCAGGCTCCAGATAGTGGTGAGAGCCTCTGGTACAAATCCTGGGCACTGCTGTGGCACAAGTCCTCATAGCACAGCACTCTCTACACTGTTCACTAATTTAACCCAATCATCATCTGCTCCCTGAACCTCTGTCACAGTGTCCTGAGTGCTCTTCTGCCCCAATTTAGCTCCTCTGCGAAGTGTGTGAACTTTGTGTGTGTGTGTGTGTGTGTGTGTGTAGGTGTGTCACACACACTGGCAGGGGCACTGGGGGGAACTGACTGAGGCCAGAATGAACTGCAAAAGCTTTTCCTCCCTATAATCAGCACAGCTTCCCACTGGGATCAGATGAAACCCTGTCTCTGTGCATGCTGTGGTCCACAAGGCCCCTCCTGTTAGGTTATGAGCAGGAAAGGAAACAAGTCCTGCTCTAGTCTGAGCGCAAATTTTTTTTAAACATCAAAATTTCTATTTATTCTACATAAGAATGAGGAGAAACCAATCATCTAGGATCATTAATCAAATGGGCAATATTTATGGGTCTTTATTAACTTTGTCTAAACTTAATTATTACATGGTAATCTACCAAATACAGAAATATTACAGAACAAAACTGAGTCACTGGTGATAAGAAAAGAACATCCATACCTGTTTAGGGATCTGACCAAAGTTATTAATGAAGCCGATGGTGGCCGTCTCCTTCAGCGGATCATTTATATTGTAGATATCCACTTGACCCTCATAAAAAAGGTGATGGAAGACATTTACAGCTTCTACTGCAGCAGGACCCTGCTGTTTGTAGCCGAAGATTAAATCAATCCACTCATGCAGATGGGCACTCACATAATCACACTCCAAAGCCTGTAAGTCCAAAACACAGGCTGGGTAAGGGGCAGGCTTTTATTACTTGCTCAAGAAATAAAGAAACTTAGCTAGTGGTCAAAAGGAACTAAAATAATTAAAAATCATTATAATAATATTAGTAACTTGTAAGTGAGTGCAGGATACACAGTTCAAGGTGCTTTCTATACTGTGATCATTGGTCAAATGGACCCAACCCACTATGGAGTGCACTCTCATTACCTCACGGTGGACTCGAATGAATTCTCGTGGGTCCCCTTTGGCCCAGGGTGGAAGGATAACATCTCCAAGCTTGATGCCATTTTGTTTACAGCCTGAACAATTGGATACATTAAAAATAAAATGAAAGAATGGGATAAATGGTAACTTCATTTACAGTGACAAAGAAATACTGTGTTAGATTAATTACCAAAACTATCAAGTATCACCACAGAAAAGCCCCACAGAGATCATCTACTCTGGCATCTCCCCAAGGCTGCTCCTTAGAGCATTTCCTCAGGAAGATTTTTTAAGGGCCAGTAAAACCAGGATCCTCACTCTCAAATGTCTGCAGAAAATGCTGAGTTACACAAAATTAAACACACTTCTTCCCTATAAGACGTTTTGAAGGTTAATATTTAATATGCACTGCCCTGCTCTAAGAGGGACACAGGACACAAACTTTCTGAAATGCTATTGACCATAGGACTCCTCTTCAATGAGATCTTCTGTGAGGCTACAGTTTTGAGCCTCCTGGAGATAAATGCAGTACATATGGTTTCTCATATTTTGGACACGTAAATTCTCAAGGGAGCTCTGTAGAATTGAGATATATTTTGCAGTGAATAGTTTTCCCTAAACAAATGAAATTGGAATACAACTTTTTGCTGTTCTTGCAAACTTAACTGAATAAATATTTGGAAAGATAACTGTTAAGTCACAGCCAGATAATCTCTAAAGTATTTTTTATTTTATTTTATTTTTTTAATTTTTTTTTTATTTGCTTATTGATTCATTGAGCACAAATGGAGTACAGCTATTGTTTCTCTGGTTGTACACAAAGTAGAATCACACCATCTGTGCATTCATACATGTACACAGGGCAATGATGTCTGTCACTCATTCTCTTAATATTCTTACCCCCCCACCTTCTCTAAAGTATTAAAGAAGTCATTTCCTATGAAATCTATCTGCATTAAAATATCTATTTATCGATCCATCCATCGATCTATACACACATTAAATAGAATCGGTATTTAAGGAAACAGGTTTTCTTCCCTTCTTTTTTTGAAAAAACACCAAAAAGTAATTTTAGCTTCATAGGTACAGATTATCATTATAACCAATGACCAGAAATAATAAAGTTGACTCCCTGGCTTCCTAGCAGTTGATTAGATAATAGTTCTGTACAGAAGTACAGTTGTTCAACTTTTAGAGCACAAAGCCAACTCCAAATGGAAGTCAATAAAAATATTTCCTTTAGAAACTTGTCTTCATCATTGTGATTTGATTGTTAATAATGTGATAGTGAGAGATACAAAGATAAGTTTATTGATTAAAGGAATGTCTTGACTTGGTTAGAAAAACAATCATTTGACTTAAGACAAAAATCAGGTTATTATATCCCATTCCTGCAACCACACACACCTCACATATTCCTGCCAACAAATGCTCTCTCTAGTCCCAATTTTTTGATAATAAGAAACAGGTAATAATTCTCAGGCTCCTTGAGATATAATTTACTTTTCAACATTTTGTTATATTTTCTGAATACTTATGTTAGAGAATTTTAAGAGCACTAGCTGCAATTTAAAAATCACACACACGAAGAACATAACGTATAGAGAAACTCTCAGTCTAATTATGCTATTCTGCAGCTCCCTGACAGGTGAATCCTGGGATGTGAGATAAGACCACTCCAGACAGGAAAAAAAATCCCAAATGCTTTTTGGTTTTTCTTTTTTCTTTTTTAATATCACTATCTTTTCAAGATGGAGAGGCAAAGGGTGTTTAGTTCTGTTTGTTTTTCTCTTTTGAAGTGAAATTCATACATTACTCTCTCTTTCTAGACTCTGTAATAACCACCAATCTGTTCTGTCTCTGGATTTTGGATATTTCCTATAAAGGGAAATATCATACATCACATGACCTTCTGTGTCTGGCTTCTTTCACTTGGCATGTTTTTGAGGCTCATTCATTGCTAGTTTTGGACCTGGAATGTCCCTCAAAGGCCCATGTGCTAAAGGTTTTGTCCCGAGGTTGGTGCTACTGGGAAGTGGTCCAAACTTTAAGAGATAAAGCTTACTGGGAGCTTGGTCATTGGGGGAGTGCCCTTGAAGAGGTGAGTGAGACCCTTCCTCTACCTCTCTTTTCTGCCTTCCCGCCATGAGGTGAGCAGCTTTGCCCTACTGTGTTTTCTATCATGGTGTGTTTCCTTACCACAGGCCTAAAAACAATGGGGCCAATTCACTATGGACTGAAACCTCTAAAATGATGAGCTAAAATAAACCTTTTCTCTTTATAAGCTGATTTATCTCAAGTATTTATTACAATAAAAGTGAACACATCGATGTTGTAGCATTTATCAGCACTTCATTCAATGATATGGCTAAACAATTTTTCATTATATGAAATATAATTTCATTATATGAAATATATATCACACTGTGTTTATCCACTCACACCTTGACAGACATTTGGGCTGTTTCCACCATTTGGCTATTCGGAATTCTACTGCTATAAACATGCTCGTGCAGGCATTTGTTTGAGCTCCTGTTCTCAAATTCTATATACCCGGGAGTAGAACTGCTGGTCATATGGTAATTTTAACTTTTTGAGGAACTGTCAAAAACTTTCCCATGGTAGCTGACCCTTTTATGCTCTCACTAGCAATGTATTAGGGTTTTTTCATTTTCACATCCTTGCCAGCCCTGGCTATTTTCTGATTTTTTTCCCCAGATATATGCTACCTTAGTGGATGTGGAGTGTTTACTCACAGTAATTTTGATTTGCATTGACTAATAACTAATAATAACAAATGTCTTTTCTGTGCTTACTAAACCATTTGTAAGGAGAAATATCTATATAAGTCCTTTACCCATTTTTTCAACAAGGTTGTTTATTTGGGGGTTGTTGAACTTTAAGAGTTGTTTATGCTGTAGATCCTGGACTCTTACCAGATAAATCATTTTCAAATGTTTTCCTCTATTCCACAGGCTGTCTTTTTACTTTCTGGACAAAATCCTTGGATGCAAGTTTTTAATGTTGATGAAGTCCAACTTATCTTTAGTTGCTGCTGCTTGTTTTTTTTTTTTTGATATCTAAGAATCTATTGCCAAGTTACCCTTGGCAATTTACCCTTATGGGATTTATTTATTTATTTATTTATTTATTTATTTATTTATTTATGGTCCCTTATGGGTTCTTAGGACATGAGTTTTAGGTTTTTAGCCTTTAATTTTAAACAGTGTTTTTGAAAGTATATGATTTCAAGAAGGAAAGATGATGTGTTATGAAGGTGAACATGATAAAGATACATGATCTTTGTTTTATTTACTTATTTTAAAAGTGATTGTTTGGTTGGGTCTGCTTGGAATACTTTGCAACATGGATTATCATAACTGATTCAAAGATTCTGGAAGATTAGGGGGATCTTTCTCTTTTTTGAACCTCTGTATATCTGTTTCTTTGAAAGTGGTGTCCCTAGGGAAGGCAGCATTCTTCAAGGAATGTTGTGAGTGAACATAAGAAAGCACTCGTGTACTCATTTCTAAGCACTTGTGTACACATCTGTTGATTTTGCATGCTGACCATCTATTCCACTCCTGCCCAAAAGTGAGCTCCAGGCCCAGTCAGAGGTAATGAGGACTTTTGCTGGGGCTACTGAAAGTCTTACACTATTTCTCATTGAATTCCATTCCACACAGTTATGTCTGCTAATGGGCAATTAATAAAAGTTAATTTTGAAAAATTTAAAAATAAAAATCATAAAATATAAAAGTTAGGAATGTTTCCCTGAATTTTCTTTTCTTTTTTTTTTTTGAACCAGGGATTGAACTCAGGGACACTCGGCCACTGAGCCACATCCCCAGTCCTATTTTGTATTTTATTTAGAGACAAGGTCTCACTGAGTTGCTTAGGGCCTCACTAAGTTGCTGAGGCTGGCTTTGAACTCGCGATCTTCCTGACTCAGCCTCCCAAGTCGCTTGGATTATAGGCGTGCGCCACCACGCCCAGCTTTCCCTGAATTTTCTATTGATGAAAATTTGGAGGTGGGATGGCAATGATTTATATGCTTAACTCGTAAAAGCAATAAACATACAGTATGTAAAAAAGGAAAACAGTACAAAATATGGCAGGAATATTCTTAAGTATAAAGAATGGAATTCTGATATGTTTTAAAAGAAATACTCAAAAGCACAGATAATCAAATTGTGTTCCAAGAAACTATAACCAAAGTCAAATTTATTTCTTCTAACTGCCAACAATAAAAAAGACACTACTGATGAAACTTCTCTCCTTTTTATAAATGCTGATTTTGTACTGCTTTTCTAGAAAATAGGACTTAACTGAATAAAGAAAAGGGATTCATTTAAAGTTATTTTGAAATTTGATTTTAAAACACATTAAACCGAGAATGCCTATGGCAATACACACAGGATTAGAACAATACATAAACATTTAGATATACCATTCTTGACTACCAATGGGTTTTAAAGGTAATAATTTTCAGAACTTCACTTTACCATTGTTCTCACTGAAACAACAAAATTCTAAACATCTTATGTAATCTATTTCAATTTATAAATGTCTCCCAGACTGTAGGTTTGAAACAGCTCTTTTGGGGAATAAACTTGCTTTTCTTTTTATATTTAATTACGTGCATCCAATTATAGGAAATAATAGCAACTAAAAGTATAAGGAAATCTTTTCCTGTTAATGCATGGGGTAGACAATCTTCAGAAGTGACTTGTTTCTACTGTACTTTCCTTGGCTAACATTGCTATCACACAGGTCTACATACCTAGATCAAAGTTGTTGGAATTGAACAGGAATTCTGGTAAGTAAAAAAATTCTGGGATAAGTTCTTTTACGTCTGCCATGTTGTGCTTTGATGCTGAATACCAGGCCTCGCGAACACTGTGAAACATCCGGTCAGCCAGGTCAAAATGGCCACCCTGTGGGCAGAATGAGAAGGCACCTCTCTATTAGAGAACCATTCCCACTTCACAGCTTCTGTCAAGTTCAAGGGCTTGAAAACTTCAAATATGTTTGGTGACATTTCAAATTCTCATCATCTTATGTTAAATACATGAAATTTAAATGATCACAAAAGAAAAACTAGTCTCTTTGGAGTACTCCTCACAAAGGCTGCTCAGTAGATTGATTTTATAATCAAAGTGAAATCTAAAGATTTTTTAAAAAATATTAGTTTTTAGAGAGGGCAAGACTGTAAGGAAATATAAATACTTCCAAAATTTGATGATGCCCTTCTAAGAAAGAAGTCTAATGTAAACCATCTATGGTTGGAAATATCCAAGTTAATATACATACACTTGGCTAATTTTATAAATTATCACGACAATCAAGTTTTCACATGTGGTTGAACTCGGAATTGAGAATAAGTGGAGAATTAGGAAAGGTGATAGGAAAGTTACAGGTGATGAAACAAGTTCAAAGAGAAGGATTTCTTTTGCCGTCTCATAGATACACTACCTTATTCTCTAGTCACACTGTCTGTTCCCTGTGTTTTAAGAGAACATGGTATACTTACCTTATGACATTGACTGTGAGAAAATGCCAAAGCCCATCCCATGGCTGCTAAGACATGCCCCAGCCTGGCCACTTTCCTTTCTCACCTTATCCCTTACAGACTCTCACATTTGTATTTGGTACTCCATTCTGAACATTCCTCTTTGCTATTCCTTCAAACACCTCAGGTACACAACTGCTTTAGAGGCTCTGGCTCTGCTTCTGCTCAGAGCATACCTCCCCCAGGTGTATGCCTGAGTAACTCCTTCCGCTTGCTGAAGTTTTTGTTCAGAGAAGGCCTACTCCCATTACTCAATTTTAAGCCACTGTGCTCTTTCTCACCCTACTTTACCTGATCTGTATTTTTCTGATACCTTTGATCACACTCTAAAACATTTTACAGTTTACTTACTCATTATGTTTGGCTGTCTCTCTCAACTAAGGTCTAGAAACTCCACAAGGCATTTTTCTTCACTGATAACCTCCCAAGTACTTAAAATAGCACCTAACACATAATAGGCATTTGGTAACAATTTGCTGACTAAATGAAAAAGAATGTGGATAAAGCAATTTATAATCAAGGAGACAACAATTAAGCTAGGATACATCACTCTTTTTAGGTCCAGCAAAATTCCACTTTAATTCTGTTTGACTAATTTGCCACTAAAACTTTATAGGTTTCTTATAAGGCAAGACAATGCTATGTTTGAAAAAAAAAAAAGCTGACAATTTTAAATGAAAAGTAGGCTTGAATAGAAAGGTCAAATTCTAAATTTAGAGTTTTACCTGTAGCCTTAAGAATATCTGTGTGAAAGGCTCCATCCTTACGAGGTAGGAGGCTACGATCATTGCAGATGAATAGTGGGTTCCATAGTGGTACGCTGGGGTTTCTCCTGCTCCAGACAATTCAACCACAATTGAAAACAAGAAGGAAATATGAAAAATAAAATTGAGACTAAATTAATAGGCTTGGAAATGCTAGCAAATGCAGTAACTTTACTCCAAATGTAGTTAGCTACTGGCATTTGCAGCAGGAAAACTTCACAAAGACACCACTGTCCCTCACGTATTTGGCAGTAATCCAAAGTAAGTATAATTCAATGCCTGGATCTCAAAGATTACTGTTAAATAGCTAATCCTTAACAGCAAACCAGCTTCACTAAAGGAGAACATTGACTTATAGGTAATTTTTATTAGGTTTTGGCTTTGCACTTATGTATTTGTATAACCTTCTTGGCAGAAAGGGAGGAAAGGAGAGAGAATCCAGACACATATACTAATAGGCTTAGGGTTTCCCCTCTTTCTTTGGTCTGTTTGAAGGGAAAACACAATAAACATTAAACACAATACATAACAAATAAATTGTTAAATTCAAGAAAGCAGTTAATTTCTTTTTATTAAATGCAAAAGGGTTTCAAAAAGTCCTTCAATAAAATTAAAAGAGAGCCAATAAATCAAAATGTAGTTCTTGGACTAAACACTATTGGAGAAGGGCAGACTATGATGGAAAGTTTCTGTCAAAGGCAAAGCAGACATACTCAGTTTTTGTCTGGTACTCTGAAAAGCTTGTTACAAATGCCTTCTAGGCATGGCCACAACAGCAAGCAAAAAATCTGATTTTTCTACTCTAATAATCTACATATATGTAGGTGTGTATATACAACATATATGGTATAATGATATGTAAGTAACTTGAGGAAGCATTCAAGTCTGTCAGACCACTAAATAATGGACAATTAAAAAAAAATTTTAGTTGTAGATGAACACAATACCTTTATTTTATTTATTTATATGTTGCTGAGGATCGAACCTAGTGCCCCACACATTTGAGGCAAGTGCTCTACCACTAAGCCACCAACCCAGCTCAATAATGGACTATTTTTTTTTATTTACTTATTGATTCATTGAACACAAATGGAGTACAGCTATTGTTTCAAGGGTTGTACACAAAGTAGAGTCACACCATCTGTGCTTTCTTGCATGTACACAGGGCAATGATATCTGTCACACACTCTGTTATTGATTTTACTCCCCACCGCCCCCACCCCTCCCTTCCCTCTATGCTAGCTATCTTTCCTCCATTCTTGCCATCTTTCCCCCCCACATTATGCATCATCATTCATTTATCAGAGAGACCATTCGGCTTTTGGATTTTTGGGATTGGCCGATCTCACTTAGCATAACAGTTTCCAACATCATCCATTTACCTACAAATGTCATAATTTTATTCTTCTTTATGGCTGAGTAATATTCCATCATGTATATATACCACAGTTTCTTTATCCAATAATGGACTATTTTTGAATCCTAGGTATAAGGTCCAGTGACAGGAAAATGTTACTTACCATTAGGGTCCTCCCAGTCTTTATAACGCTTCTTATACTGAGCTAACCGTTCATCTGTTTGTGCTCCCATTGGCTTAGCAAGGTTTCTAAACGTCTTGGGATTAGTAAGATCTACCTCCTAAAACACACACACAAAAAACCAATGCCAAATTACTAGAAGCCTATATCCTGACCAACTTCAATACAGTGGCTATAGTGGACAATGACGATTTATAAATGCATTATTGGTATCTGTGGGATGGAACAGGCAGAATGGACACAAAAACAGTGCTGTGTGTGTGGTGTTTTTCTGCACTCTGCAGTCAGGCACATGGCAGTTTGTTAACATATTCAGTTCGAAGACAACTGCTTTGGAAGGCACTCAGGTTCCAGACTTTGGGGAAGAGAAAAGAAAAAAAAAAAAAAAAAAGCTTCCAGTTCTTGCCAGCAAGAGACTGGACACAAAAGCTGCAATTCTTCATTATTCTCTGTCACCCCCATAACCTGACAACTCTCCTCTCAGTGCCCCACCCCCTAATGCCCACCAGCTTCACTTCTGCACATTTTCTTTTTAAAGGGATCTAGAAGTGATAAAAACTAAAGTAGTAGTTTAGTAAGTAGCACTTAGTAGTTTGCTCCTCCTAAAAAACATCATCATGTCAGATCAAGTGACTTCCAAATGAGGTGGATTCTTTTAGACTACCAGAAATTATTTTAAAAGCTCATCTCTAGCTGATCTAAATCATTTATTTAAGAGGAAACCAATATTTACTTCCTGAGAGCTTTAAAAGTAGAAATGTGAAATATGTGCCTGTGGGATATTTAATATGTATCCTTTTTAGAGGACATCTTAACAGACTTGTATTTGAAAAACCTTGAGTAGGGGAAACTGATTCACTCTGATCAAGGTAAGTCAAGTTATTACATTTGTCCTCTTCAAGTCTACCTCCAAGGATCTCAATTATAGTTAGTTCAATAAACATTGAAGAGCTCACTAAGTACTAACCATGTTCTAGGTGTTGGGATTTGAGGAGATATGTAGGAAAGTACCATGATTAAAAAGGGGAAGAAACTGCCATGACACAAGCTGCAAGGCAGTGTGGGAATTGAAGCAGAGGACAGGAAGGAGCAGAGGGCTCCCCTTCAGAGGTGATGTATGAGTATGTCTGGAGGGGTGCAGTGATGCTGGCCAGGTGAGTTAGCAGGTGGAGGGAAGATGTAAGATGGGTATGGTGAAGAATTCTGGGCATAGGAAAGCTACTGAGGTCCAAGAAAGAGCACTAGGGTATACCAGCAGTGCAGTGGCTGGGAGAACATGAGGGCTATATAGTAGCTATCAGGAAAGGTCACTGAGGCTGCTAACTCAGTTACTGAATCTTCTTAAACAGGAAATGACTTGATTAAATTTATGTTTCTGATGGAGTAAAGGAAGGGAAGACCAGAGCAGGAATCCAGTCAGGAGGTTGTTGCAATGGACCTGAAGTGAGACTTCAGCAATGCTGATGAAGGGAGAGATGCCAGAAAGGCATTTGAAAGGTAGACCTCCTCTGCCACTGAGTGAGACAGCATGCATAGTGGTGCTGTGGTGGGGTATGGGGAACGAGGATTGGAACTGTACCTGGAGAGTGAGGGCAAGAATTAAAAGTTTAGTAATGTTCTTGTTAGATCAAATAAAGTTTGAAACAGTCCCCATTCTCTCTCCATAAAAATGCATATTCATGAACTTCCTGCCCCTTTAAAATCTGTTTTCTTCTATGTTTCCTTGGATAACTTAAAAAATAGTTTCATTTTATCTATCTTTACTCCTGACTTCTTCTCCTACTAAACATTATTCACCCAAATATGCATTGGTATACTCTTTCATTAGACTAAATTTTCTGAGGACAGATACTTTCTTCTTTCTCCCTATTATGATGTATAAATTTTGTGACAATACAAGCAGTTCTTATTCAAAAGAATGAGAAAGTCCAATGAATTTCTTAATTTTAGGAGTAATTACTCTTTTTTTTCCTTTTCTTGTTTATTTATCAAGAGCCAAGCTTCTCTTGTTTCACCCTGTTACTGGTTCATTTCAGAGTTAATCACATCTCCATCAGACAGGAGGCAAAGGAAGAGAGGAAGGATAACATTTCTATTTATTTGCATATTGATTTTGATCCCTAAATCATGTACATGGCTTAACTATTAGAAATATTCTCCCAAGGCTTCTTAGAAAAGTACACAAAATTTTGCTTTTTTGTGGTAGGGATATCTTGTAGAAGAGTCACTTCATAAGCCTTTATAGAAACAATTCAAACTACACAAATGGGTTTTGACATTAACCACTGGAAACCATTAGTTAATGCTTAAGGAAAGTGAATGGGCATGTGAATTAATGCTCAACACCTCCAAGTGGATCAATTATTTAAATCTTTTATATTGTATGTTCAAGATAAAACACTTTCATCCTCTTGAAGTAAGTGGCTGTAGGGAACACAAAATCACAAAGTAAATAAGATATTTGGGCAACTGCATTATCTTTGAATTATTTTGGGGAATGAATTGTCACTTAAGGCCAAGAGATTTGATATTTACCTCTGAGTCGTAATCTGCGAGAATCCAAGGAAAGACAGGATACTGCATGAGATCATTGTATGATCTGCCAGCCAAAGTGTTCAAGTGCATCAAATACTGGAAGTTGCTGATTTCACCTCTCTTGGGAAAGATAATAAAGATTCATTTTAGAGCAGTCAATTATTTATAATATGTTCACTTTTTAAAAGTTTATATGCAAATGAGGTATAAAACAGTTGGTTTTTAATAGATTTCAGAGTAACAAAACAATTTTTTCCCCTAAAAGAACAAAAGAAAACATTTTCTGTATGGTGTACATCTTCTTCATTCAGCCAAAGCTAACTTACAATGATTAACTTACCTCCCATCTCTGAGTCACAGACTTTTCTCCAACCAAAGTGCTAAGCAGCCCAGATCTAAAAATAACACAGAATAAGATAAATTGCAGGTAATACAGTTTTAAATCTGAGCAATTACAGAATTAGAAATTTGATGTCACCTGGTACAGGAATTTTTCAAAGTATAGAGGAACTATTAATGGGTCATAAAATCATTTTAGAGGATTATAAGCATTTTAAAATATGAATAACATGAAATGAACTGAGGAAAACAGAGACATCAAAAGTCATCACATTATACTAAGGGAAAGTATTTTCTGTATTAATGATTCAGTCGTATGTCCTGTATGGTGAGATTACATATGTGTGTGTGTTTATTTTTAAGTGTAGGGGTCATAGTCAAAATATTTGGAAAAACATTGATCTAATCCAACTTTTCTAATTTTTAAAATAATCCCATGTAAACAGATCCAAAACCATTTAATGGAAGAACTGAAATTATGCAATATTTTATACATAGTAGGTATACAGTATATCTGCTAAGAGATATTGAGTAAGTGAAAGAAAATATGAATATTTTATGAGAGGAAATTAATTGATGTTCAGGTCATTTAAAATTTATACATGACTTTTGGATAGCAAATTTTCTTAGACTACTATAAACCCTATTTAAAGTTCATCGGCTTTATAATACTGATAATTAATAATTGATCAAGGCACTGGAAGTAAAGTACTTAACAATGTTCTTTATTGTCTGAAAGGCAATCAGCAGATTCGTAAGCCTTAGGTCATAAACACATCTATCAATAGGACAGATATCACTTTCTACTGCTAGATAAATTCTTTTAAGCAGGCAAACTGAAGATGCAGGATAATCTCTCTGGAAGAAGTTATGATGACTCCCCAGCTTTGTAAGACAGAGAACAACTAAAAATGAAGACTGAAGTAAGAAACAGTTTTTTGCTTCTGACCTCTGATAAAGTCAGAACTAGAATCAAGGAATATCAAGTTTAAGATGATTTTGGCAGGTAAAAGCAGTAGCAGTTTGTTTACTCCAATAAAGTTTCCTTAAAGCAAATTGAGGCTTTAAAAAAGTTCTTTTTACTTTCTGCAATTATGGTAACACCACCACAAATGATTTACAATTGAACATGTTTCTGAGGTTAACAAAAACATGTATCTAGCGTACTTGTGTCTGCTGAGTCTTGGTTAAATGAAAATAAAAGCAACAATTTAAGAGAAATACATTAATTTAATGTCATTAGATATATAGAGATTGGAATAAAATTTTATTACAAATTACAGAATATTTAGTAAAAAAAAAACCTTTTTTTTTTTTTTTAAATTTGGATGCTAGGAATCAAACCCAGGGCCTCTAATATGCTAGGCAAACACTCTACCACTTGGCTACATACCCAGTCTTTCTAGTAAATTTTTAAGTCATTTTCACGCATGCTGTAATAATTAAGAGTTTTCAACACAAAAATATAGCTTCCTTTTCAGTGAATGCAAAGGTGTACCAGTGACTGACTGACTGCAAATGGAGCTAGGTGTATGAATTCTTGAAATGGCTATCTCATTCAGAAGGACTTTTTAAGATTAAAAAACAACTGTAACACAGCACAAAGGAGCCAATGACAGGTCTGAATACATAACAATATAAGTTTTAATTAATTAATTACTTGGGGTACTGAGGACCAAATCAGAAGTGCTCTACCACTGAGCTACATCCCCAGCCCTTTTTATTTTATTTTTATCTGGAGACAAGGTCTTGCTAAATTGCATAGGCTGGTCTTGAACTTGAGATTTTTCTGCCTCAGCCTCCCATTTAACTAGGATTACAGTGAGTGCTCCACTCCCACCTATCCTGGTAGAAGTTTAAATTTAAATGTCAGAGAGCAAAAGAGAAAGGAAAGCTGGCAAAAGCTGGCAAAAGCTTTCACCTATTTGTGAAAAATAGGTGAAGCAAAGGAGAAATAAATACTTTATTGCAGAAAAATGCCCCATAAATTGATAATAGGAACTCAAAGGAAAAATGAGCAAAAGATCTGTGTGATTTACAATGATTTAAAATGACAAACATAAACTGAGTTCAAGCTTGTTAATAATTAAATATATATCTAAAAATGAGAATGACTATTTTATTAAACCAGTAAGATTTTAAAAATTAGTATACAAATCTGGCAAGTATTATTGGGACAAAGCAAACTTGTCTAATAATGGTAGAATATAAACTTGTATAATTATTAAGGATATTAAGTTGGTTTTGTGAATCAAGAGTCTTAAAAATTCATAAACTTAATTTTACTAAAGTGACTCTATCCTACAACATAATGAGGAATCGCATTTCCAGTATTATAAGAAAATCCATAAAGACAAAAATCTCAAGAAAAGTTGAGCGTGATGGTGCACACTTGTAATCCAAGCAACTAGGGTGGCTGAGGCAGAATTCCAAGTACAAGGCCAGCTTGGGTAATTTAGGGAGACCCTCAACAAACTAGTGAGACCCTGACTCAACAGTGGTAAAGTGCTCCTATGTTCAATATAAAATACCAAATCCAACAAAAAACCCAAGATGCTTTATACATGTGATGAACAGGTTGTGAATAAAATTTATGCTTCTGAAGACTTTTTTAAAGATGGGGGAAATATTTAAATATAGCACTGAATAGAAGCAGAATAAAAGCTTGTATTAAAAATATAAACCCAAGTGTACACCTAATAATGTATGCATCTTAAAAGACTAGAAATGTGAGCAATAATTTGACATGAGTGATTACCCATATGTTTTTCTTTTTTGACCTTCTAGTTTCCAGTATTTAAAACTTTATTACAACCACTATGGAGCTATAGAAACACTGATTAAATAAGGTAAATAATACTCTCTGGATATAAGCCATCTTAACTTTATGATTAACTAAAATGTGCAAGAAGCTCACCACCTACCCCTGCTCCACACTAGTGTTCGGCCGCTGCCCAGACACAGATTCTGAACTGTCAGTGAGAGATGGCACTACTGCCAAAAACCTGGAAAATTTAGAAATACATAAAATTGCAAATGAAGCTACAGTTACAATCTAATTGAAGCTTAAAAAATGACATTCGTGTAGATCTTCATTATTGTGAAGACCTTCCCATTACCCAGTAAATGGCAGTCAAAGGGAATACACAGTAATTAGGAATATAAAATTCTACAGCAGAATCCATTATTTTATTTTGGCTATCATCACACCCAACTGGGGCAGGGGGGAGGAGCACCTTGTAAAGTTGATTTTCAGGAACTGAGTCACTGTAATAATATTTAATGAGGGATGACAACTAAATATTCACGATAGTAGATAATGATGATAGCTAAACAAATACGACAGACTGCACTAAAGAAATGAAGAAACATATAAGACACAACTTTTATGTGATACCATTAGAAATTTTTTTCCAGAGCTGCTCTCATATCAATGTTATTTTATTTATTTATTTATTTTTTTGCAGTGCTGGGGATTGAACCCAGGGCCTTGGGCTTGCAAGGCAAGCACTCTATCAACTGAGCTATATCCCCAGCCCCCAATGTTATTTTTTTTAAAGTCAAAAGAAAATTATGGGAAAATTCCTGGAATGTCTGTGGACCATGAATGTTGCATATGCACAGAAATTTCTCCTTGCTTCTAATTATTAGGAATAAATAACTTCCTGGTATCACCTTTAGAAATGTATCCCTGTGGGTAAGTGGGCACTACTGCACTGTACTGCAATGATATGCAGTGCTACATGATATTAGTTATCCTGCATGGAAGTTATTTAAACACAAAACTTCTAGTAACAGAAGGCCTGCCAGGACCTATTTCACCCTTCAAAGAGTAAGAGACATCTCTCATCTCTGTGATCAGTTCATAAAAGTAGAATTATTCACATATCCACCATTATCTTCATGCACCACAAATACATATTTTCTTTTAAAAAGTAAAATTTAAATATAGGCTGATGAAATATGCTTAGATTAGATCAATGGCTTTATTTGGCTATGCTACTTTTTAAGGAATAAAGGTATCCAATCTCCCTTCCAAGGTCAGAAAAGAGCTTCATGTGAATATAATTTCTAAGGTAACTCAGTTCCTACACATAATAACAAGGAAAGATACTGTCTTTATTTTGGTAAATGAAGGAAGCCTATTTTAAACCTGGAGTATTATTTTTAAAGCTAATTTCATCATTCTTTTATATTTAAAGACATAAGACTAAGTGCTAAAAGTAGTTTATGATAATCTCTACTATAAGAAAGGAAAATGGTATTTCACAATAGACGTGAATCATTCTAAAAGACAATTAGAAGGATCAAATTTTAACAGGCTGGCAAAAATGAAATAAACATTTTCTTCAAAGATGCTGATTCCCTGGATCTAAATACTAGATTTTTTAAAATGAGCAGAATTGGTTGGTGAAAGCTCCCCCGCCTCTTCCCATGATGGCATATAAAGTATTCCTACTAAATACGACCTTTGGTAGACTTTGTTCCGAATTCCTTTCTGAAAAGCAAGGAGATAATTCCGTCCATCTCCAGAAAAAACTTCAACTGCAATAGGCTGAAATGATCAGAGAGAAAAACATTAAGATACAACAGATTACAAATAAGATTACACATAAATCTTTCCATCACGAATTTCTATAATGTTAAATTAATTTCTTTATTTTTTATTTTTTATTTTTTTTGTGGTGCTGGGGATTGAACCCAGGGCCTTGTGCTTGCGAGGCAGGCACTCTACCAACTGAGCTATATTCCCAGCACCTAAATTAATTTCTTACTTTGAAGAACATTTTGGGAGTCATGAATTCTCTGCATACTAAACTACACATAAAAGATTTTTCTTATTCTACCCAATTTATTTAAAAAAACTTTAAAGGTAGAATGAAAAACAAAGTAATTATAAAATTATAAATTTATAAAATTATAGTGGAAGATATAATAATTTTTGTATTAAAAGAATTAAAATGTTGATTTGGAAAGCTACAGGGAAAGATGGTCAAGAAAGATAACAAATTTTAGGCTGCATTTAAAAAAGGAGAGGTATATTATAAGAGTTATGCACTCATGTGAACTGAACTTGTCTAAAGAATAATGTGGATTCTATAGACAATTTTCATGGCATACATCAGTTTAAAATAATATATCTTCCAAACAAAGGCACCTATCAGCCGGGCATGGGGGCACACACCTGTAATCCCAGTGGCCTGGGAGGCTGAGGCAGGAGGATTGTGAGTTCAAAGCCAGCCTCAGCAAGGGTAAGGTGCTAAGCAACTCAGTGAGACCCTGTCTCTCTATAAAATACAAAATAGGCCTGGGGATGTGGTTCAGTGGTGGAGTGCCCCTGAGTTCAATCCCCAGATCCAAACGAAACAAAACAAAACAAAACAAAACAAAACAAAACAAAACAAAACAAAAGGCACCTGTCAAAATGTTTAGTAGCTCTAAATCAACTCACCTGTAGGAGATACCTCCTTTTATGCACTTCTTTGATATCCTCATATGCAAAAATGCTACATGTTCTCTTGAGTTGACTGGGCCCTTGCCTGGCTCCTCTAGGGATAATTGGTTCATGCATACTATATGCAGCCAAAAGAAAAAGGAAATGAATAGAAGAAAACATAGCAAGAAATAAATTCGCTGCTCAACAAAGGGTATGCTATTTTCAATAAATGACTGAAAAGGGGAACAATTTTTAATTTTCAGTTAAAAATTTTAACTGTTAATATTTAACTGTTAATATTTAATTTTAATTTTCAGTTAAAAATATATATTAAGAGAATAATCTGTCAGCTACCTGGCACAAAAAAAAGTCCCTTTGATGAATACAATTTTTAAAATTTCCTTATTATTGTCAGGATCAACTTTTCACAAACTTTTGGCACTCCAAAAAGTTTAAACTTCTTTCAAAATCAAAAGAACAAAACCTGAACTTTTAGGTAAAAGAGATGTTTTAATATGTATTATTATATCAATAATCACAAAACATAATTTTTAATATTTCCATGTGAAGCTGGGCCCTGAAGTCAGAAGGTGGCTCTTGACTATAGAAGAAAGTAAGTGTTTTAAGTGTTTCTTCGGAACGAACTAGAGACACCATGTCTATATTTCACAGTGTTAGGGATTCAACATGTTAAAGGAAGGGAAAAAGGACTGTGGATTTTCCAAGGCTTTAGCTTCTTATCTTCCTCTGGCTTTGTCTGTGTTCTGAGTTTTCTGTTTGCCCACCATCATCTATCCTGCAACTAGCAGCAGAAAATCTGGACAATGGATGAACCTCAGTTATCCCTGCTTGGGCTTCAGGCAAGCTGCTTCCACCATACCCTGGACCACTTTCATTTATAAAAGCATTGTGCAGTCATCTGCATTTTTCTGCACAACTGTATTATGTATTGACACTTAAAAAATGAACAATTTACAAATCTGAAATAAATTTATAAATACATAGATTAGAAAACAAGTAACTTGGTGTATGATGCTATTAATGCACAGAAATAAAATTTAGTTTTCATTTTGATGAGGCAAAATTTTTTAATTACCTTGAAATGACAGAATTACTCTTGAGAATATGTAATGACACACACACACAAACTGAGAGGTAATATTATCTAAAACACAGTTTATGTATTGAAAGGAAAATATATAAATATATTTTCTGCCCTACAAATATGGCTGTACTTTGTGTCTCTTCATTCATTTACTTACTTTGGAGGTAAGGTTTCAATATCTCTTATTTCCCTTGTTGCTGTCATGGTAAATCCATCAATCACATAAAAGTGTTCTTTACCAAAAAGAAGTAGCCCCTCACTGGTGTCCAGGCCCTGGACTCGAGCACATCGGTACATATGCTGGATCTATGAAGCAAGCCACAAATATTCTTTAATGTAGCTTTTTAAAAAAGTCCAGATAATGTATTTCTTCTTCTTTTTGATTTATCTGTTATTAAGCTGTTATTAATCTGTTATTACCTGCATTAAGCACAGTAAACCTGAGTTTAAGTGTTAAGAATCAGCCTATAGTCTGTTTGCTGGTGACTTCAGTAAAAGCAAACAACTATTCATTCACATCATCCACCATCCATGTATCCCACCTGTGCCCTCTGTCGCTTATGTTAGGTTCTACAAGTAAGAAACAAGTTAGGTGAAGTCTCTGTCCTCCTGGAGCAGACACAAACAGCTTAGCAGAAAAGGGAATGAGGCATACATGGTAAGGAGATCAGAACAAGATGTGCCCTTTGTAAGGAAAGATAACACAGAGTACAAATGGTCTGCAGGGCCTGTGAACTTTGGGTAGATTCCCAGTATTTTCACTTCCTAGTTGCAAATTTGGTCAAGTTCCCCAATTTCTCTGAGCATATATGTGTTTTCATTTATAAATGTCTAATCCACGTCATTGGCTCATGTGAGACTCAGGTGAGATCATGTACACAGCCATGTTAGGAACTTCTGGTTGTCTTCTCTTCCACATAGTTTACTTTCCTCTTTTTCCATAACACTCCTTGGGATTGCAACTGAAATTGTTCTAATTCACTCCCCATCTGGATCCTGCCTCCTTGGCAGACTGTTGTGCCATTGTAAAAAGTCAAACTTGGCAGAAGTTCTATTTTCCTCTTAGGAGGAGGAATTACAAATTTCTCAATGTAAGCATTGTTTTCTTTTCAAAGGGCAGTATCTAATTCTTAGTAAAAATTCTTTCTTGTTTAAACTCAGTTCAACAAGAGTCAAGGGAAAAAAATCAGCAACTAAATCAGAGTCAAACAAATGTCAAATAAACGTCAGTTTGAATCCACTTCCTGTACTGTTCAAACTTAAAGCAACCAGAGCAAAAACTGTATTCATGAGATTAAAAAATTTTTAAATGAACAGAGAATAGAAAGTTGACTATTAGAGGTTAGGGTAATAAGACTGGAAGAGGAAAGACACTGATCAGAAAGCAAAAAGTTGTATCTGGTCTGGAGGGTAAGCTCGAGCCATCTACTACTGCACTACTCAGTGACCACAGTGAATAACATTGCATTATATATTCCAAAATTGCTAAAGTAGATTTTTAACATTTTAACCACACACGAAAAATTATAAATTGGTGAGGGGATGGGTATGTTAGTTAGCTTGACTAAATCTTTCTATAATGATTTTAGGCCCAAAAAAGTCATATTGTATTCCATCAATGTATAAAATTTGTCAATTAAAATATAATTTAAAAAGTTCTAAAAAGGAAAGCACTGCAATAAATTTTCTAAAGTATCTAAATGTAAGTCAATGCTCATTGCCACATCTGAATCATTTTAATAATAAAAGGGTAGATTGTTACAGAGAAAACTCTGACATACTCTTTTTGCTGAGACTGAACCCAGGCCCTCACATGTTAGATCTATGCTCTATCACTAAGCCATACCCTCAGCCTCCTGATGTACTTTAAAAATAACTACTGCAGTATAGTATCTACATATGTACACACAGAAAAACGTTTATTACATAAGGGTACACCTTGATAAATTTTTAAATACTAAAAATACTTTTTAAATTTTTAAATACTAAACACTAAAAAATATTTTTACTGCCCTCTGCCCCCGCCACTGCCTCCAGGACCCCCCCAGCAGCCTGTCCTGTGCTTCATTCCTATCTGAAGTACTTGTACAGTTACATGATTGGTTCTTTTTATATTCTCACTGAGGATTAATCAGAGCATATATGTGAACAGAAATGTTTTAATTATACTCCAACTTCTGATTACTACTTCTTAGTTGGTTAGATCTCAAGGGTTTTACACCAAGATCTAACATAATAAGCAAAAAGGACATTCTTTTAAGGTGATACTCACTAAATAGTCAATTCCTTCCTCCCTTCCTTCCCTTTATTTATCCAAGAAATTATTCTTTCATTTGATGGTTTATTGGGTATCTATCATGTGATTGGTACTGAGTAAGGAGATGGGATAGGAAAAATACTGTTTGCCTACAAGGGCTCTCCTTAGGAGAAAAGAGACAGGAATAAATAATTATGAAAAGAGAATACAGAATAACAAGCTTGTGCTGGCAAGGCAGACAAGAAGGCTTATTACATATGAGACTTGCAGACATTCAAATAATGAACAAATGACAGTCAGAATAGAGGTTACATGGGTAAAAGAGGGTCATTTTGGTAGGAAAAAATATGAGCGTAGAGTTTAAAAAAATATGAGTATAAAGTTAAAAATATGGTGAGAATAATGAACTTTGAGGTGTACAATGCTTCAGGGGTTCAGGCAACAAGAGAGAACAAGTAAAATTAGTCTCATAAAGTGGACAGGATGCAGGAGGCTGAGAGAGAAGCAGGAATGCATTGTAATCTTCCGTGAGTAAAAGAGAACAGGGCTTAAGTATAAGACTGGAGGTGATAGTGGCTGGCTGAAGCTGTTTGTAGGTGGTAACTAGAAGGACAGAGATGCAGAAGAAAACAATAAGGCCAGATTACTGAGTGGATTGTCTACCTAGACAAGAAACAGACCACTATGGCAAGGGTTGTAGTCTAATAAAGGGTATAGAGGATGAGAGTGAATTAGGTGCCTACTGTGTTTGATTAAACTCTATACTGTTAAAATAGCGTATGCAGATAGGTCAGAAAACTCCTCAACATGAAAGAGGTGGCACACAGAACCCCAAATTTTCTTTGTACTGTATTTCATTACAGAGGCTAATATATTTATCTTCCACAACCACTCTATCAACTTGTCTTATAATGTTACTTAAATACAATCCTTACTTTTTAGAAGCACAATACCTTTTCTCCTTCCTCTAATAGGCGCAGTAAGGTGGCATTGTCTGTTTTTTCCTCCTCCTCTATAGAGCTGCTCTCAGCAATCTGGTCTTGTAGCTGCTCCTGGTTCTCCTCATCTCCTCCATCAGGTGCAGACCTAGAGCGTTTCAGAGGAGGCTTGACCAGACCTACAGTACAAAAACAAAAAGACATTTGGTATTGGAGGGGCCACATGGGAGAGCAATAGCACATGTAGTCTGCTGCGCTTTGACTTGGGGCCTTCAAAGTCTCATGTGTTAAAAGGCTTGCTTCTCAGCTTGGTGCTACTGGGAGATGTGGTAGTACATTTAGGTGGGCTGTGTGGAAGGAAGTTAGGTCATTTGAGAGACATATGGAAAGTACAGGGAGGCAGCCCAGCTCAGTAGTTAGCAGCAAAGGCTTGGGAGGTATGACTTTGGAAAATTATTTTTTCTTTTTGAACCTCAGTTTTCTCATCTGTAAAACTACTGGAACAAGAATATTATCTACCTCAGAACTGTTGGAGGACTAATGAGGTAATTCCTGTAAAGTGCTTAGTATCATGCTTACTGTATAGTAAATTCTCATTAAGATAAACAGAGAGTTTAGCCATAATTAATAGAACTGTGTTGCTTACAGACCAGTGCCATTAAGGGGATGTCATGAATAAATAATAAATGATCAATCTCTGGCACAAAAACAAATATAGCAAGTTATTATGATAAAAGATCTCACTTACTTGGAGGGCTCATGAAAACTGTCAAGGCTCATTTCACAAATGGCATGTTTTTTCATACATGAATGAATTTAGTCAAAACAAAATAGAAAGGATAGGAACAGAAGTTTTATAATTCAGGGAGAGATCATCTATTTTCAAATTAAGGAAATACTTTATTGCTGATATTTTGATAACTATTAAAAATCACAAAAGGGGGATGATAGTAACCAGTGAGATTCAAAAGTATGGGAAGGTCTCAAATGGACACTAAATCACACATTTAATTAATTAACATTAATATTCCTCAACTGTACCAGTCTAGTGGTTATTATTTCATATGTTTATTTAGCTATCAGGGCTCTTGCTTAAAATATCAGGTGCCATTGGGCATTCTACCAATTACAACAAAATATTAAGTCAATGAGCACATTTCTCAGCTTTTAAGAAAGATGAGATGGTAAAACATGTGCAAACAATTTTAAGGTTGGCCTTTAAAGTTGCTCATGTTTTCATACAGATTCAAATATAAGGAATGCACCAGATGATTTTTAATCAGAATCAAAGAGGAAGGCTGACCTTTGACTTTAGCAATTGTGTCTTCACCATGCTCTGGCTCTTGCTGAGTGGCTTCACCTTCTGAACTCTCTACTATCGCATCCTGGACAATGGCTGGATTGCCAGAGGCCAAACGCATGTAGTACTCTTTACTGTCGTAACTTATGGCTCTTCTGTATCGAGCAGGTTTCTAAGAAATAACAAAGGAAGATGACTCACATAATTATCTCCAGGAATTAAAACACAAGCTTCTTGAGAAGAGGCATGCTGTTGAGATATCTTTATGTTTCTCTTGCTAGGGGCTTTTAATAGACTATCCACAATAAATCCATAGACTTCTAGGTGAAGTTTCTATATTTTAAAATTTCATTAATTTTTCAGAAGAAGACACATATAAAACAACACTAGCAGTTCTGTTCTTCTGCAAACAGAAACAGATAATTTCTAGCCAAATTATTATTTCCAGGTCTGTACAGTATGCCCTCACTGATGGATCAGAAAACCTCCACTACTGAAGGGCATCCAGCTGCAGGGGTGCCATATGGGCTTGCTCTTTACTTCTACCACAAGTAAAGTAGTAAGCAGACTAGGTGGGAAGGACCACCTTCCCAGTTGGAAGTGTTTACTTCAGATATTTGGAAGGAGAGAATCAGAACTGCTTATCATTCTCCACAGTGCAGGTTCCTCTGAAACTCTGGAAATGGACAACACCTTCTGAGGCCTGACTGAACAGTCGAGTTGTTTCATAGTATATGGTGTTCTTTGGTTAACTTCCACTATGAGCTGCTACTTCCCAAATTGCTAAAACATTCTTGTTGGTTGTGTAAAAGAATGTGATCTATAAATATATAAATAATGATAGTTGTACTCCATTTGTGTACAATGACCTAAAATTGAAAAATAAATTAATTAACTAAAAAAAATAAGGAGTATAGTAGAACATATAGAAGTGCATTTTGGATGACAAATTAATTACCTAGAAACATAAGATTTCATTCATGTTTTGGCACATGCCATCAGAACATTTCTTTTTTTCAAAATAATTCATCTTTATTATAAAACCAGGTTCTTCGATTGATCTGAATTTTTCTTTAATTATATGTAGTAAGAAAGTAAGGTCTAAAATATCCTACAACATTTAAAATCACAGAGAAAAAAATTGTATCTATGTGGATTCTTAAAATCTGAATTAGACAAAGACTTTTTAATAATTAAGAAAAAATCTGAAACATTTAAAAACCTTCCTCTTGTAAGTATTATTTTACTTCTCCTTTCCTATGAATATCTAATTAAAAATATTTTCCTGTCTCATACTCTTCAAACTTGAGTAGTCGATATGTATTTTCTAAAAAAAAAAAGATCATTTTGAGCAATTGCCTCCCTTCCTTTTAAAGGAATTTCCAAATATGATGCAAAAGGCGTCCAGTTGGCTTGGAATATTTAGACTGAAATACTGAGTCAATTTCAAATAAAAATGTACTAAGCTGAAACCACATTACTCTTCTTTTAATTTCAGGTAAAGCCTCAAGGCATTAAGAGAGCTGTAAACAAACTGAGGGATGATATGCAGCTAATGGAAACTGAAAAATATATGACCTAGCAAAGAATTCAAATGTTGTCAAATAATATTACACTAGAGTAGATCAAACTGATGGGTAAATTAATAAGATCAGTGCAAAATTTTCTAAAAAGAAAAAAAGGCAATACACTTTGTAACATAACAATTCTTCTATATGAGGTATGATAATCATCTTTAACTCAAAACTGCTAATATTTAACAAGATGATGGCATAGTTAGTGATGGGCAAGACAATGAATTAATAGGTGTGGGACAACATCTGCTGTTACTGACTTCATATACACATATAAACTTGAACTATGAGAATTCTTCTAAACATATTTTTAGGTATACTTGTTTGTTTTTTATTATGTTTTTTATTATTATTTGTTTTTTATTTTTTTATTACTTGTTTGTTTTGAATTATGTTTTAAACCTTTCTGGAAGATAAAAAATGACAAATTTTAATATACCAATTAGAATACATTAAAACTGTACTTTAGACAGCAACCATACAGTTTCCATTAGATCTTTTTGCATGAAAAAAATAATTGAAAAAGGGATACTCGTGCATTCTCAGAATATCTAGAATAATTAAAAAAAAAAAGTTGAAGATGCCAGGCTGCCCGTTACTAACATGCCTCATGATATGTTAGTTATGCCTGAAGCAAGACATACTTTACAGTGAGAGCAGTGACTATTCAGCTTGTTAGTGAGCAGCAGGCATACCCCAGAAAAAGCCAATTAGAACAAAGCCTAGAGTAAGACAGGGTCTCTCAGCAGGAATGACACCAATTTTTCAACTCTTATGAACTTAGAACAAATTGAAAGTCAATCTGTTAAAGTTAGTCTAGTCTACCATGCATAAAACAAAACAAAACAGACAAAAACAAAAAAACATAAAAAAAACCAAACTGCAAGTAGTTTGCACTCTTCTGTGGTAATTTGTGTTTTACCTTTTGAGGAATGATATCATCGGGTGTCTCAGGTTGTTTACTTGGAATCTCAGACTGAAAACAGGGTATTAAGTACAGACACATCAGAAAAAAAAAATACATAAAGAACACAAAAATAATTTTTTCTTGAGGACTGCATAAAGAATGGAAGATGCACTCATTCATTCAAAGGAAATGAACATGGTATCTTCAGCAGCTCAATCTAATCAGCATCTTATGGTTATTTTCTCTTTGATCAAAAGTAGTTTTAACTGTATCTTAAAAACTCCAATATTCTGAGTGCTAGTGAACAGAACAAACTCTTAAAAGGCACAGGATACTATTGTTATGGATGATTTATGGGCAACTTTGTGGTTGTCTAAAAGGAAAAAAACAATATGACTAATTCCTGCTAGCTAGAATCTTCTATCTTTCTTTCTCTATAAACATCCCCAGGTTTGTGATTTAACCAAGCAACTATGTGGTTCAAACTACCAACTATAATACATCCTGACACAAACAGCACTAAGTGCTTGTTAGTGAAAATACACCCTCCCCTGAAGCCCAAGAACCTATACTCCCTTGGCTATCTCTGCGGATACCACCCAGGAAAGGCTGAAAGCAGAAGGTGGACAGAATCATCAGTCCCCAAACCAAAAGTTTTCCAAAAAAGAGCACTTTTTAAAGAACTAGGTAAGTCACTTGATTATCAGGAAGGCAACTTCTGTAGCGATGTTGGCTTACGCACATTAACACCACAGGTAGCTACAGAGAGACAATACACAGTTAAGAACAACTTCAAATTTTCTTCCTTTCATGGTGTAAATCTGGAGATGAATGCTGGTACCATTCTGTAAAGTACACATGAAAAGCAAATGTTTTCACAGATGCTTGCTTGCTTAGGCAAAGTAAGTACTGTACCACTGGAATACTTTTAAAAACTTCACATGGTTTTAGGAATCTCTTTGAAAGCAAACAACTATATCTCTATTGAAGAAGAATCTTCAAAACACATATCAGTGCTCTCTATTTTGGGAAGGGCTTTGGTGACATAAATGTAGTATACATATTTGCTAAACTTACTGAATGAATCACAATACAATAAAGGTATTTTAAAAGCAAAAACAGATCAGGAAATACAACATTAAAAAACAAAGAAAAAAATTACTGAATGGTATATTTAAGATTTGTGTATTTCATTGTATGCAAAATTTACCTCAAAAAAGAATTACAAACAAATATTGAACTCTAATTAATGATATGCACAAAGAAGGGTTTTGACATTCAACTCACACTGAAATTCATAAAAATAAGATAAATTGCTGAATAGCTATGTGATAAACCAATAGAACAAAATGGACCAGCTACAATTCTCAAATCCTACTTTGGACTTAGTCATTTTCTGCTGTATGGCCCCAGTAGAAATCTAGAAGGGGTTTCTTAACTTTTCTAGGTCAGTTCCTTATTTGTAAAGTTGAAGTAATATGAACTGAATTTGAGAGGGCCTGTAGGAGATTTAAATGAATTGCACACACACTCTCTGCAGAGCACCTCCTTCACTGTGCTCTGTGAACACAGTCACATGTTACTTAATGACAGGAATGTGGTCTGAGAAACCACAATTCATCCTTGTGAGAACATCATAGAGTGAGCTTACATACATTGGGATGGCCGCAATGTCACTAGGCAATATACTCTATGAGACTACTGTCGTATATTTGGTCCACTGTTGACTGAAACATTGTTATGTGGCACAAGGCCACTTAGCTCCTTTTATTTGATTCTATGCTGGAAGTCAGTGGGTTAACAGATGCTTTCACTTTTTGATATTTTCTGTTTTCAACATTGCTGAATTGCATATTCCATAAGACAAAAGTGGTATTTTAATGGCCTTTCAAATTTATAAGACTTTAAATACCAAAACCAAAATCAAAATTATTCATTTAGAAAATTCATTCCCACAGGTTAACTTTGCCTTGTATGTGAACTATGTATGTTGCACGAATTTCACATTCTTGGAACTGTGTCCCCTTTCCATTCACACTCCTAATATAAATAAATATATATCTCCAACATTTTTCAACTGCTGCTACATGTCCAATATGTAATCCATCTGTCAAAAAACAAGTTCCACATTGTGCATACTTGTTCTGATTTCACAGGCTGGGAACTCCTTGGCTGAGGTAAAATACTGTTGATAACTAAGTGACCCACAAATCCTGAATAAGGTACTTTGTTTTAATCTGAAACTATAAACAGAAGTTTATAGTTTCATAAATAAAGAAGGAAAAATATAGATAAGGTAAAAATATTAAGGTTATTGGAAAAACAACTATTAACAGTAGTAAACATGCTCAAAACACTTATTCCTCTTGTTTAACTGAAACTCTGTCCTGTCCAACCAACATTTCCTCACCTCCCAACTCCCCAGACTCTAGTAACCATTATTCTACTCCTGGCTTGAGTTTAGTTATTTTAGATTCCACATTAAGTGAGATCATATAGAGATTGTCCTTCTGTGCTTGGTATATTTCATTTAGCATGTCTTTCAGGTTCATCCAGTTTCTGGTAATGGTAGGATGTCCCTCTTTTAAAAAGCTGAATAGTATTCCACTATGTACCATTTTTCTTTATCCATTTGTCATCAATAGACATGTTGATTCTAAGACCTACATTCTAAGAAGCATCAAGACTGTGAACCAATAAGTAAGAGGTAAATGGAGCTAGGGGTTTGGCATGGGGGAACAAGAGGTGATGGGCATGTATTCTGTGCCTAATATTATTCTAAGCACTTTGGTAATTTTAACTAACTTAATCCTCCTAATAGCCCTAGGAGGTAGAACTATTATTTTTTTCCATTTCAGGGATATAAGGAAATAGAAATCTATTGAGATTCATGCCCCAGCCCCAAATGGTAAGGTGGCAGTGCCAGGGTTTATATCCAGGCAGTCTGGCTTTAGAGTCAGTGATCTGTACTACAAGGTTTCCCTGTTTGTTACACTGATGTGTCTTTCATCCCTCTTTTATCAATGTGATATAATCTACTGAATTTTCTAAATTAGCAATTGCAGGTAATGGACTTAATAAGGAAAAATGCTCACAAAAAAAGAAAAAGATTCAAAAGAGGTATTACGAACTTTAATTCTGTATACTCACCGCCACATTTGTCTCTTGTTCTGTTTCTGGCACATAGGGGTAATGGGTATAAAACATATCATTTCGCACCATTTTTTTCCTCATTCTGCAGGGCCCTTCTGTCATCTCCAACATCCATTTGTCTAGATGGGAACCAATGGGGGGACCCCATAACCCTCGCTCCCGCAACAGCTCACATTCAATCTGGCACCACTCCTCTGTCACGTACTTCAGGGCATTCTGTTGACGCTATGGGGGAAAGAATTCAGGTTGGTTTTCAAGGAAAAGCAGAACTAACAATGGAAAGCCTAAAGACAACAAAATCAATTATTTGGAAACAAATGGAATCTGATATTTCAATCAATATCATAAAAGTACATTTATTTATGGTTAAAGAAAACTAATGATTTTGTGAGAATGTGGGGTTTATTGTGATCCAAGAAGGTGATTGTTTAAGCATGAAGTAAATTACAGACATGCACAAGTTAGCATATGCAATATTACTGTAATAGAGAGTGGAAGGAACTTATTTCTCTGGCATGGGAAAGATGGCAATATTACTTATGAAAACACACTGAAATATTCCTATGAGTATAAATATGGTATGATAAGGAAGAACCCTGTACTCCAAAAATATAAAACAGTTCCTCCAACATGTATGAAGGAAATCTAGGAAAACTAGATCAAGAAATAGTGCCAACAGAAAGTTGGTAAACATTTCCAAAGATTTTTAGATAAAAAATATAAACATGAAAGCATGAGAGGAAGCCTGACTTTCACATAAAAATAAAAGAAAACTCATTTTCTATTAGTCACTGAGATAGACACACCATTTTTATTTAATGAAAACTATGACTTGGTCTAACTTCTTGCTATGTGCCAAACAACAAAATGTATAATGTTTTAACATTAGGAGATTATAGTTAACTTATTTAGTGATTCATAGAATATAAGTATACAATTAAAACTTAAAGATGTTGTAATACAAAAATAGTAAAACTTACTGCGTGAACAATCATGAAATTACATAACATAGTACGTGTTCCCTGGGGGGATGAGGGAGGACAACCCCGTAACAACTAAGAACCCAGTGTCATGTCCATAAAACATTAGCAGTTAATCATTTATAATTTTTGATTGATTTAGAACTGATCTATTCTGTTTTGGAAACAGAATATTTAGGATAAACTGTTGAGTAATTATGAATAAACCAAGATGATTTTACTGAATTTATTTTTTACTGACATAATCACCAAGCACTTGTAGTAAAAATAAACTTTATTTTGCTCTTAATTTTTTACAATTTTAAGAAACATTTCAGAGACTTTTCACAATCTCTTTGTTAAAAGTCTGAAAGAGAAGGATGATTCTTATAGTTTCACTAGGAACAAAGGTGTGTACTATTTCAGCACTGAATGTTAACAGGATTTAGCTATTTGTGGCTTTGTTCAAAGCAGTTTGCTTATAGGAAATTCAAATTTTTCTATCTTATAATCAAGGACAAAGCAGCCAATAGCCAGAATAGTTAAATTCATCATCAGCAACATACCCATAAAACAGGTAGGAAAATATCAGGAGAAATAGCATCCTTTCATTCCCAAGTTTTGATTATGAATTCTTACCTCTTGATATTCCTTATATTGTGTGTCTACTAAGTCACGAACAACAGCGATGTGTGTAAACATCCACTGAGAAATCTCCTAATAATGGATGGAAAAAGAGTCAATATTTCACAGAATTCCTGGAAAAACCAATTTAACTAGCATTGAAATTAATGCTGAACAATCAGTTAAAATGCTGTCAAAAGTGCCTACTAAAGAAGAGAAAAGCAAATGCTGAAAGATGAGTTATGATGAATCTGATAGAGGCTTGTGTGATAGACACAGATCTGCAGTTCCCCACTCTGGGCTTGCTGAACAGCTTCTGGGGCACTGTCAGCACCTTCAGGGATGTCTCAGCTGCAGAGAACTACCAGTGCACCCCACAGCCAAAGGTTGGCTGAGCTGGGTGTGACAAGACTGCCATTCCAGCTCAATGCAGGTCAACTCTTAACAGGCCATTTTGGCTTGGAAGCTCCACTTAAGTCAGACTGGCATTTTCCTCTGTCCAATTTTGTTCTCTTCTCCTCCCTTCCATCGGTATCATCCCCAAGGGCATCCCAAAGTGAACATCCTGCACACTGAGCTCCATCTCAGTTTGCTTCGTGGAAAACCCAACCTGACACAGGAGATGGCTGATACACCATTTCTCCCAGACCCTTTCCACAGCTGTCACTGAGATTCTGGCATGGTGAGGAAGTACAGTATAGAAGTAGTTAATAATGGAGGTAGATGAGTTTGTTTTTTTAATCAGCTGCAAGTATTTATAACAAGATTATAAAAAATAAAAGGCCTTTTGTCTGTTACTACCTTAAAATTTATATAACTATCAATAACAATATTATTGAATATTGGAAAAATTAGAAAAATATGTATAGCCTATTTATCATCTGAATCTCATATTATGTCCAATTATGTAATGGATATAAATACATAGTACTCATAATATAACTTTATCACAGTAAAATGGGAGAATTTCCTGTAACCTAGCTTACTGCAAATCTAGAGCAAAACTGAAAAGTTCCATTTTAAATCATCTGCTTATGTGTGTGAACAGTATATGGTATTAATAAGACAATAACTCATTCCTGAAATACAAATTTTGAATATATCATCAATGAAACTAAACAAAGTACCTGGGTGGAAAGACTGTGTTTATTAAGACCACTTTCCTTTCGATTCCTTCTTGATCCTGTTAACTTGGAAAGACCAAAGCCACTGCTGACACGGGACAATTTGGATTGTGTGGTGGGCACTAACGCTTCTCCTCGACTTATGCATTTCTTCTCATGGGCTATGAAATTAAAATTAGATTATTTTATAATTTTTCCATGTAATAATCATTCTTGTTTTTAATATTTTTGTATTATGGTTATAAACCACAGCCCCCTCATTATCCTTGGTTTTGCTTTCTGTAGTCTGAGTTACCTGCAGGCCACTGCAGTCTGAAAATATTTGTAATGTGATGAGGAATCAAATTATTTTGAGAAACCACATTCATATAATTTTTATTCCAAAGTATATTGTTAAAATTGTTCTATTTTCTTATTAGTTATTATTAATCTTTCTCTGCCTAGTATGTAAATTAAACTTTGCCATAGGTACGCATATGCAGGAAAAAAACCTATCATATATAAAGTCTGGGATTATCTGCTGTTTCAAGCATCCACTGGGGGTCTGAATATATTCCAGTAGATAAGGGGCACTGCTATAGATATCAAAAGCAGCATATATTACAGATTCAGGTATTTCCCTAAGACATCATAAACTTATTTCCTGGTGATCTTGCTAAAGGATGGCTACTTGAGAATTATTATACTAGCTGAACTTATATTTGGTTGAAATATCACAGATCTGCACTAATTAATAATAATCCATAATCTTTACCTAAAATCTTTGTTGCTGGGTATATTTTGGGACTTAGAACGTTTCAGATTTTAAAAAGGCCATATAGTACATACACTGTATACATATAATATCACCAGAGGGTCTAGGGTAGTAAAGCATAATTTAATACATTAACATACTGCAGCAAAACATGAATATTGTACCAAGCACAATAAAAGAAAAGTTAGTGAGATTTTGCACCATAATAATGTGAAAACACAGGATGTTCAGGGTTTTAATAATTTCAGAATTATAGATAAAAGACTGTGGACCCATGACTATGACAGTAGCTATACTAATGCTGTGAGAAATGTATTTTTTCCTAAACTCATAATGTCTGATGTATAATACACCTTAGATGAAGGGAAAAAAAAAGGCCAAGAAATAAAGTCAACAATCAGTATAGTGATTCTAGAATGGTTATGTGGTATAAATTTTCATTTCTACTGCCATCATACTATCCTTATAGGAGTGTTTTAATTACATACTTGTTTACTTATATTCAATAGCCTTATGGTCTCAGTAAGTCTTCTTACCCAAATGATTTTGCCAACATTTCAAACCAGCTTCTTCTATGAGTGGTCTTGCTATAGCAATGTCCACGTGACCCCTTTCATTCACAGGCAGAGTTACTTTGAAAAGCTCCTCCAAGACTTGTTTCTTACTATGTATCAACTCAGTCCACACTCTGTTAACAGCTTTTATGAGAAGCTGACGCCCTAGAAAATTTAAAAATCAATCAATGAATCAATCAAAAAAGAATGATGGAAACATTAAATAAAATTAGTTCTTATTTTTCTTAATGTTTTCTATCTAGGAATTTCAACAACAGTACTTACTAAAAAAAATGCTCATATTATATCCAGTTCAATAAAAAGGGTTATTCGCATAACCAAAATTAAGTTTCCAAGTGGTTTGTCACTTGTAAAACATTAAAAAAATCCTTACATTAATGCAAAAAGTCTATATTTTTATTTATAAAATTGGAAATTATATACATATTTAATAATTTAGCATTGTCTAGATAATAATTTATCCCCCTTTCCCTTTTGCTTTCTTTTCTTTTCTTTGGTGGTACTGGGGATTGAATTCAAGGCATCTCATATACTAGGCAAGCACTCTACCACAGGGTTAAAGTCCCTGGTCCTTTAAGAGTAATTTTCAAATCTGAATATTTAAGGTGAGTTTAAAAGTAAGTTGTTGTTGAATATCTTTCAAATGAGAAGTTACAAGAAATATTTTTAAAAAGATCTTTACTATTAAATTTAGTCTTTGGATTCCTTGGTAATTAGTCTGACTTCTCCAGACCAGTCAATCTTCAGCAAGCATAGAATCATTTGGGGGAAAAGAGAAGGCGGGTTGTTAAAACACACTGCTGCCTGCCACCCCCAGTTTCTGAATTAGTGGATCTGAGTAGGGCCAGAGAATCTGTGTCTCTACCAAGTTCCCAAATAATGCTAATAGGGCTTGTCTGAGAAGATCACTTTGGAAACCAGTATTTTAGATTGCCTGTTTCTTGTAAGGGGTGAAAATTCTGTTCTCAGGCAAATCTCATTCTGGGGTTCAAGAAATTTGGGTAAAAGATAATAAATTAATACTTAAAAGAATGAAGGAAAATAAGAATGAGCACTGAACCTGGCAGAGACAAAACCATATGCAATACTACTACACAGTACTGCTGGGAGATAAGCATAAGCATAATGATCTCAGCTTCAGCACCAAGTGGGTGGAAATAAGACATCGATCTACATGAATATTTCAATGTGCAACACTCATGAGATCAGTGGGGGAACTAGATATTAAAAATAAAATAAAAGTGGTACTGTAGACAACCTGTCAAGTGATGATCACCTCTAGTATGGATATGGTATTGGGCCTACCATTAGGCAGCTCTTCTCGTAGTAAACACCAAGTCTGTACTTGCATTTTTACTTGTGCAACTATAAGGTACTATCAAGTCTTCCGGTGTTATTAGAAAATGTTGAGGGTTAGCAGTGACGGGGTGAGTGTTATACTAATCTTGGTGTAAGCAGATACTTTATGGGCATGGTGGCTTATACACAGGATGTGCGAGTGGAAGAGTAATTGTTCGTATTAGCATTTTCTGAAGTCAATTTTTTTGTTTTATTTTAAAAACTGGAAAAGAAACAATGACAACACATCCAAAATGAATGAGGTTATTTTACCTTCACTAATATCTTGGCTGTATCCACCATCTGGTTCAATGTCAGAGGGGATCATAATGTGCCATGTAGTCATGCGGGCTTCTGCTTCCAGTCCAAATCCATCCACGTTGCTGAAAAATTCAAGTCAATTCAAACATCAGAAGACAATAATTATAGTTTAAAAGTTATAATGACTAAGATTTATTCTGTGGACACATGTAAATGCTAGTTCCCTCACAAAATTCTGTTGTTGGCAGAAAATCAGCAGATGTACAAAACAGAACTTCTAGTTTATCATGAAGACACCATTTTCTAAGGGATGATCTTACAAATTCATTTGACTAAATGTAATTAATCTATAGCATCACACTTATGTCAATGTTTGAGATGGTTTGGTTGCTATTAACATCTTTATCTAAAAGTTACAAAAGTTCAATTAGCTAAGAATAATTTCCTAATATGCCTATATTGTCTCTGGTCTCACATCACCCTTTTTAGCTCTAGTAGTAGTGAAGTATTAGCAGTTTCCCAAATGTGCCACACTCTTTCTTTCTTCTGGGCAATCACAAAGACAGTCACTCTTTCTCTGCAGCACTTATTGCTATTCTCTTGTCCTCTCCAACCTGGTCTGAAGTTGCAACTCTGCAGGTATTTCTTACAGCTTGGGGTTCCTATTATGTGCTCCTAAGGCAGTGTGCTATTTCTACCAGAACACTCAGGACAGATGACTGGGTTTTGCTTAGTTAAGTTTTCCCTTTAAAATGGCTGCCACAGAGTTTGTCTTACATTTTATCCCAGCCCCAAATTCAATGACTGGCCAGTAACAGACATTACAGAAATATCTCAAAGTAAGCAACAGAAAAGCACTAATATTATTCATTTAACATATGACACTGCATCAAACATTTTTTTTCTTTTCCTTTTCTTAGCTTCCAAAAATGTTTATTTTTTTTAAAAGCATATTTTCTTTTTTAAATTATGTGACATGTGGTAATTATGAAAAACTTTAAAGATGCAGTAAAGTATATTAAAGGAAAAAATACTAATTATTTCATTGCAAAAACACAACACTGTCCTTTACTATCTTTTGCAAAAAGTATTAAAACAGATTAAAGAGAAAGAGAAATGTTATTATTAAAAAAGTAAAACAAAGAATTCTAGTAGAATAACATTGAAGACAAATTCAAGATGGCAAACTAAACCTAAAAGATTTACCTTCCAGCATGAAGATTAATCAAGCAGTGAGCCAGACAGCTAATGAATTCTTGGTCATGGTTCCCAGGCCCCAGGATCAAGTTCCTGTTCACTGTAAGGACCCTAAGCGAATCAAGGAGAGCGACTTGCTGAGGAACAGTTTTGTGTGCCCGTGAGAACTGGTACAAGATGGTTCTATTGAGGCAGTGATAAACTGCATCCAACGACAATCCCTGAGATCTTCTCTTTGACTAAAGACACAAAAAATACGTTTTTAGTAAAATGAACAAAAATGAAAAGGTGGCTTGTCATTCAGACATAAAGTTTGGTTATCTATTATGTACCAGATGCCATGCCAAGTACTAGGGGTGCCAGGTAAAAACTTCTTGCTATTATGGAGTTCAGAATCCATGAGCACATTAATACAATTTAAAAAAAAATTTTTTTAGTTGTTGATAGACCTTTATTTTATTCTCTTATTTATATGTGGTGCTGAGAATCGAACTCAGTGCCTCACACAAGCTCACACACTCTACCACTAAGCCACAGCCCCAGCTCCTCATAAGTACAATTTAATGAATGAAATAAGTGCTACATAAAAAGAGAGCTTCCAGTGAGGAGAGCCACAAACAAATTTTGTTAGGAAGAATGATTTCTACTCAAAATCACTTGAAAAATTACCTAAAATTTTATCCTGATTTCATCCCTTACTTGAGAGTGAAGCTTACTTTTTTGGCTTAACTGCAAATGCATCTCTTCAGAGATTCTTAAGTGACAGGTGAGCTCCTATGCATCTATACGTGTTAATAAAACATGGCAACCATACTATAATTCTAGTGTGATTCTATGTTATATTGTGAACAAGCTTAATTACTTGTGCCAAACCAGACCAATATTCCTTAGTCAGCATGCACAAGGGAAAAAAAATAACTGATGTCTTCAAAGGAACATGGACTACAATGGAATTTGCAGAGATTTGATTGACAAGAGAACATTTCTTTAACATCAGCTTTTCATGCTCTGTAGGCTTTTGCACACTGATCTATTATACTGTAGAAACCTACCACATTGTATTAACTTAAGGTATTTAAATGCATCTGGGTAGTAAAGACAGATACCAGTGGGGAGGTCAGCAAGAGACTGACCACAGCTTGAGAAAAGCAGGCAACTTTATAAGGGACACATTGGCACCAGGCTGTTGGTAAGGTGGAAGGGGTTAACAGTATATTTTATAGTTACTTTTAATAAGCTTAGCTTTATTTTAAAGGTTAACATTCATTACCTTATTAGTTACACTTATTTTCGACAATTTTGACACCATAGGCAAAGTTTTTCAAAAGGAAAATGTACTCTACAACTAATAGTGACAATTGATTACCTGTGCAATTAGTTGAATTATAAAATCTATAAGGAGTTTAGATTCTTTGTTGAACATGCCTTGCCAAAGCTTGTCCACCACACGTTGTGTGAAATAAAACACATTGTTCACCAATACCTGGTAGCTTCCTCCACTGGTAATAGGCAGAGATGCATCTTCCCCTAAATTCCAGTAGGAAAAAAATGTCTAAGAAAATTGATATCTACCAGCACAAGACCAGATCCTCAAAGAAAACATGCTAAGGAAAATGAGTATATCTACAAGACTTAAGAAATACGACCATAGCAAGCTCTTATGCACTTTTTGAAGAAAATGATGTTCACAGTCATAAATCAGAGTAAATACTGGAAGAAACAGTTTCAACAGGATGAAAGGACTATGAATTTGAGACTCCCTATGAAGTCCCTTACAATAAAGACAGTGTGTGATAAGCAAATAGCTCTTCAACTGAGGCTGTCAGTGACAAAGCATCTTCATCTAAGAGAAAAATTAAGTCAGTTTACTAGCTACAAATGAATTCTGTGTTAAAATAGTAAAGCGTAAAACAAACAAACAAAAAAAATCACTATTATACAAAACTTTCCATTTGAGGAATTCATACCTATTAAAGGTATGAATTAATAGATGCAGAAGAGAGCTTCAGAAATATTATGAAAATCAAGTATTTCTACTGGTGGTGGGGCCTATGGCCCCCTCTATGATTGCTATTAGCTCTGCCTCTTTTTAAGGGTATCCCAAGGTCCTTAGTATGTTGCTATATACTTACTGCTTTGAGATGATCCTCCTAGTCCCTCTTAACCAGAACACTCCCTCCAAGCACCTCTGCAGAAATTCTGGAGGTTCCAACTGAATGTGATTATTATTCCCACCGCACTCTAAATTGCCCCACTAACAGAACTCTTCATTTTATTCCTTCATGTGGTATGACTGACCTCAACTGATGGTAACAGTTATAAAAGTAAGGGGTGACACTTAGTTTTGAATGGACAGCTACATATCAAGATAATACCAAAGATTTGCTTGTAAATGCTCTGGAAAAAACGTTGATTTAATAGCACAGAGATTCTAAGATTTATATTATAACCAGCAACTCAAAGGAGCATATAACTAGATCATTACTTTTCATGCTCCTATCAATTCTTTTTTATCTATAAATGGTGACTCCATTGTAGATATATTGTTTTGTAGTTTTTATTGTAAATATAGACGTATTGAAAAAACATACTCCAGTATGTTTTGACATTATATCCTAGAATACATCCTAAAGAATAACATGTATGTACCAACTACTCACTCATTAAGTACATATTTTATGAAACAGATATGTAAAAAAATTGTAAATATATGGTCTATATGAACAAGCATATTTATAGCACTATTTAGAACTGTCTACCATTAAACTTCTACATGTCTATCAACAGAGATATAAATAAATTTATATGTTCATATGATAGAATATTAGAATAATAATGAAAACAGACTCTTGCTACATGCAACAAATGCAACAACATGGATAACTCTCACAAATATAATGCTGAGTGAAAGAAAGCTAAAATAAAAAGGAAGAAGAGGTAAATTTAAAAAAGACAGACTTGTCTTATACAAATTGGAAGGAGAAAGACTAGAGGCACTTTTATAAAATAAAAATATAATACAAAATTACCCAATAACACATCAGCTGCAAGCAAATGGTCCATTACACTATCCAAAATGTAAGTCTGAAATTCTTTTTGCTGAGTTCTTGTAGATCTTTCAGGGGAAGCCTAAATTGATAAAAATTATGAGAGTTAGAAACAGAACTAACTACACAAAGATGTGGTTCAATTGTTATGTATGTTATGAAATGTAACAAAAAGATGAAAAAACTCTACTGATAAATTTTAAAAATATGACATGAATATATATGTTGATAATTTTTGTTTTTCTTGCCACAGAATTAAAAAAAATTAAAACAAAGGTGAAACATCATCTTCTTCGAATTCATTCTTTGAAAAACAGTATTCTAAATATTCTAAGTATTTAATAAATATTTGACAATCTATTATACCTCACTTCCAAAAGAGATTTGGCAGTTTATGATGAAATAAAGATAAAATAAATCATAAAGCCATTAAAACAAATAAAAAACCCAAACCGGGCTGGGCTTGTGGCTCAGCTGTAGAGTGCTTACCTACCACATGTGAGCCACTGGGTTCAATCCTCAGCACCACATAAAAATATAAATAAATAAAAAAGCCCAAGCCCACAATTTAGCTCTAAGCTTCCCAAGAGTCAAGAAGGAGAAAAAATATGGCTTACAAAGCTTTTTATTATTTCTAAAGGAAAGCACAATAGATTGACAGCAAGGATATATGTTTTCCTACAATTGAGAAGATTGTTCTTTGTGGGTTTTATAAGGATAGTGAACAGCTCTATAGGTGCTATCTTTAATAACAGTTTTACCAAATACAAGATGATGGTTTAAATTATCTTGAGTAAAAACTTAGGGCACAAGGTTAAACCACGTTCTTGGACAGCATTTCCACTGGTATTAGGAATGATAATATGGGTGCCTAACTTCAAAGCATCTAACCTGGTAAGGACAAAAAAGAAAGATGAAGATCCTTCTCTCATCCCTCAAGTGCCAGCAGTCCTAGCAACACTTTTGACAGAAGATGGACATCAAACCATTCAACAACCTGTTACATGTCCCTTCTTGGAGATCTGTGTATTTAGATTCATAAATAATGCTGATGCTTTGTAAGTGAAATGAAAATAGTTGCACAGAAAACTTCAGAACTATCTTTATGACCATGTTGTACATGTAAGCTTTAGAATACTGTTCTGTTATTCTTTCTAATCTGACTTCAAGGTGCTCCTTTCAAAGGTTTTAAAAGAACAGTTAAAATCTTGAGTTCTAAACTCAGATTAAAATTATTAACCTAAGTATCAAAAAACTAACGGCTACACCAAAGTTGTCATGAACATTTCCTCTCCCTCCCTCTCTCCCATTTGCATGACTTTTTTTTTTTTTTAAATAAGGTCTCACTATGTTACCCAGGTTGACCTTGAACTTGTGATCCTTCCACACAACTTCCTAAGTAGTTGTGATTACAGTTGTGTGACACTCCCACCCCTTATGTTTTTGGTTTAAAATGCTAAAATATGTGTCTGATGACAGTTAAAAGAATACTAGTGCTGAATTTGGGCTGTCATTAGACTAATATGAAAAAAAGTAAAGGCCTTCTCTTGCTTTTAATTATAATAAATTCTCCTGTGTAGCCAACAGATTAATGTCATGGTCAGCAGGAGACCTGTGACCAAGGTCTACATCATGACATTTGTACTGAGAGTCCTACCCCTGTCAAGTGAAGGGAAAGTGAGCACTTTTTAGTGACAGGCATCAAACTGATAGTTTTACAAGGATTTCCTTGGAATTAGATCAGAAACTACTCAATTCAATAGCTTTAGTGATATGAATTTACTAAGGAGTAAAGGCTCTTTATTCCCAGGAGGATGTGAGCATTTTGAAGATAACCATACTCTCTCTGTATCACAATTAACTTCAGGTGGTTTGGGATAAGTAATAATGAATAAGGTTTAGCAAATCTTACTCAAAGTGTGCAAGACAGAGGAATTATAAAACACAGAAATGTTTGATCAGTCAACAGTACTTATTTTTATTTAAAAAATATTGGTTTTTATTCCAAAAGGATTTAAGGATGGCCCAGTCATCAATAGGCATTGAATTCTCTGATTTTTCTCACAGAGCTGCCTAGTTCAAATGTTCTTACTGAGATTTAGGCCAGCCTAACTTTTAAAGGACTTAAGATTTTATGAATGCATTGTCTCTTCTAAATAATTCATTAGATGACTGTTATGTACCAGAAACAGAGTTAAGTTATATACATTATCTCACCTAATCAGCCAAATACCCCTTGAAGTAGATACCAACATCCCCATTTTAGAGGAAAAGGTAACTGAGGATTAGTAAGTATAAGTCACTTGGTGAAACCTCACTTCCTGAGGCCAAACCTACATCATATTCTACCCACTCTACTAAAGTCTCCATAATGAAGAATCACTAGAGCTACACTGCAGAATGCAGGCTACAGTCTCCTCATCATCCTTTTAGGCAAAACTGGCTGGCCCACCAGACAACCACAATGAAGACAGGTCAACACTGTGGCCTGCTCTGGCCTCTGCACATCAGATTTGTCTTCCTGGTGAAAACAGCAAAGTCAATCAGCAAAAAATCACTGTCAACTTTCTGAGGCCTCAGAAACATCAGGCAGAATCTTCCTGTGCTGCCGATAGGACAGACACCTGCGGGCACATGCTGCCCAGGGAGAGAGAGGCCTATGCTCAGGAAAGCCTGGTATTCTGTCCTGCTTCTATAATGGGCTGGAAACCTTTAGAGAAGAGGATTTTCAGCTTTTGGTCCTTGTGCAGTCTTCCATGTGGCTGACCCCTCAGGCCCACTTCTGTCACCAATATGATGTGTGACAGTTGGGAGGAGGTCTTATAGACAATGGCTGAGTGGCACAGTGAGTCCCTCAGACCACGGAACATTGTATGTGCTATCAGAGAAGCACACACTCCCACTCAGCACTCAGGTTTTAGTTTCTTTTCCTCCTCTGTGCACGTACAGATACTCTGTGGTGTGTTCTCATGCACTTTCTTTCCACTGCCACAGTAGTATTCACTTGCTGCAAATCCATTTGTCCTGCCCTTAAAAAAGACAACTTAATCAATGTTTAATACGTCTTAAGCACCAGCCAGTGTTACGAATACTGTATGCATTATTCTATTTAATTCTCAGAATAATTCTGAGAGACGTTCCTTTCACTACATCCTTTTCCACATGGGTAAACTGTACTGAGTGTGGGAACTGAACCTGGCCAAGGTCACACAGCTATAACTGGCACACTTGATTCTTCAAAATACATTTTGCTGAATGATGTACATGTATTTGACCCTTACAACATGTCTGCAGAGGATATAATAAATATCATTCTTTACAGATTAAACTTAAGCAGATGAAAATGCTGTGTGATAAACAACAGGGCCAGATTCAAACCCAATATTTCTTACTCTAACTACCATAACCTTTCTCTCATATCACACTGTATCTCTTGTATTGAGCCTCACACCATTCTGTACAATGAGAATTTTTTTATTTCTAGAGACTGCTAAAATAGATAATTTCATCTCTTTTGTGGATTTACCTAAGTAAGCAGATGCTCTTTTTTGGGGGGATGCAGTCTTACAATGTTGTCCAGGCTGGTCTTGAAGCTCCTGGTATCAAGGAATCCTCCTGCCTCTGCCTTTCGAGTGTTGGGATCACACACTTATTTCACCAAGCCTGGCAGTAGATGCTTCTATGGATGAAATTCTAACACTCATAAGACTGAAGATGGCCTGGTTAACCTTATTAGACTCAAAATCAAGTTCCTTTTTTCATGTAGGTAAAAAGCTTAATAAATAATTCTGTTTCTAAATTTCTTCAGGGATAAAGACTTCATAACAATACTAAAAATCATATATTTATATATTTTTTTTCCAGTACTGGGGATTGAACCCAGGGTCATTCTGCTATTCAGCTCCATCTCTAGCCCTTTTTTATTTTGAGACAAGAGTCTTGCTAAGTTGCCCAGGCTGACCTTGAATTTGTGATCCTCCTGCTTTGGTCCTCTCAGTAGCTGGGATTACATGTATGTGCCATTGTACCCAAGGTGTACTTTATTTTTTTTATGTTATAGGAAGAAATAAAATAAATAATATTTTGATATATATATACATATATATTCTCTCTGAGCATATTAGATTTAAAGTAGTAAGCTAAGTTTTAAATATAAATTTCTGTCCTTTCTATTAGGTGGCATCCTAGCTTCCCATTTGGGATTGCCAGGGATGTAATTAATACTTAAATGATTTCAAAATAATTACAAAATATACCAAGGCATTGGGCTAACTAGTGTGAGAGGTGAAAATACACATGAAAGTCAATCTCTTAATTTTCAGGAGTTTGTCATCTTTCTGGGAGCCTTAATCCTGATACTACCTGTTTCTTCCAGAACTATAATCCCAGTGCTTCCAGCCTCCCAGTACAAGTAGGCCCAAGTCCATTGCAGGACAAAGTTGTGCCCACAAAAACAAGCACCTTACCTTGAGTTCATATATGTATATCAAACTCTTTCTATTAAAAATATGAAGAAAAGAAAGGTAATTGTATAATTTATCTGAGATTAATTAATGGGGTATTAGGGTTCCTATAAGCTTGAAAATGCTATCAGTGAATATAGCCCCTCACTCATGCATTTCATAAATGTGTACTTTGTTTTTAATGCTCAATTATGGTATCTTACCAACATCTCTTCTGAACTTTATCCTGCTATTTTTTTTAATCAGCATATCATTTTTCATGGAACATTCAAATTTTTACCTTATACACTATAAGATACTGACCGTATCTTTTCCTAGAGCTTTTTAAAGTTTTCAAAGGGCATGCTTTTAAATTCTACCATACAGATTAATGATGAAACCAATTATTTTCCTGCCAATATAAATCACTGTGGTCCTGGTTAAAAAAGTTAGCATGATTAGTTCCTAAATCACATTGGTGACTTCTTTAATTGAACAAATTGAGAGGTTTTCACAAGAATAAAGCACCTTCTGTGGTTAACTATTTTGGCCACTAGAGGGAGCAGAGGAAGCTCTGGTTCTGTTGTCAAAGCCCAGATAGAGCACTAGGATCCAATCTTTCACTTCCTTTCACACTTCCCTCCATAGACTATTTGACCCTATTTATACCAACTGGCCAGAAGAACATGAATATATGGAAAGGTATTCCTTATTAGATTCCCTCTCTGTGATCTTTTATTTTTCTGGGATTTTTCTAAGTGAACAGTGTTTTGTTTTTTTTTTTAAGTATATCATATTTCTTTTATTTTTATCTGTTCTAATTAGTTATACATGATAGCAGAATGCATTTCGATTCACTGTACACAAATGGAGCACAACTTTTCATTTCTCTGATCGTACACGATGCAGTCACACAGTTTATGCCATCATACATATACAGAGGGTAATAACGTGCGTCTCATTCTACCATCTTTCCACCCCCATATCCCCTCCACTCTGTCCTATCCAAAGTTCCTTCATTCTTCCCTTGCCCTTCTCCCCTGCATATGGATCAGCATCCACTTATCAGAGAAAACATTTGGTCTTTGTTGTTTGGGATTGGCTTAAGTGAACTCTTTTTAATGGTTTTCAGAGATGGCTAATTTCTATGGTCAGCAATGAAGCCATTTAAAGTTCAAAGTCACTCTCATTTTTTGATGTGTTGCTGACTACTACCACTTACCAGGAGAAATTGCAAGCAACCTAGAAGTCTCTGCCTCAGGGAAAATTCAACAAGAGAATAACGAGCAATTATCAACTATGCATAATACACAATGTTTTAAGCTGCACTAGATAGCAACAGCAATAATAACTGGCAGAGAGCAGGTGAGGAGACAGTGCCACCTAGGAATTGACAACGTCTAGGAAAGAGTTAGTATGCTAAGGACTGTGGGCAAAATCAGCTTGTGCCTGTTTTTGCAGATTAAGTTTTATGGGAACACAGTCATACCCATTCCTTTCTGTGTCATCTAAGTCTGCTTTCACACTACAATGGTAGAGTCCAATAGGTGACACACAGACTATGTGGCCCAAGCAGGCTAAAGTATTTACTATTTAGCCCTTTATAGAAAAAGATTGCCAACTGTTAGAGAAGAGGTGATAAAAAAAATAAATTGTGGTCATGGGTGAGGGAATGGAAAGAAGAGGAGTAATCTGATAGGATCTAAAGCACATGAGGGATTAAAATTGTTCCATAGCCCATGATATGTTCTGCCCCTATGTAACTCAGAAGAATTAGAAGTCTGAAGACATTTAATACAAAACTAGCTTGGTTATTAAAGTTCTAATTATAAAAGCAATGTAAATGAGATATAAATGCATTTCTTTGCCATTACCTCCAACAAAAGATCAATTAGTGGAGTCTGCTTGCTGGCTGGGGTAAGACAGAGATTGTCTATTATTAAGACCCGCATGAAGTCAAAAACAAATTTTTTAGCTGGGTGATTGGTTAGATATGTCTTGGTGCCCACATTGCAATATTCTGATTGGCTCCTGTTCATCCCTGTGTCTGCAGCAAAGGCTTTAAATTCTTCAGCTGGAGATCCAACTTCATCATCAAGATCAGTCACCTAGTGAAATCAAGCAGAAGCATTAGGTTTTATGTGACACATTTACCTGTATATTCCCTAAAAATAAAATTACAGCAACAGCAGTATTTTCTTTCAGCATTTACCTCCTATTAAGCTACTCAGCACATTATTTCACTCTGCCTTACTTGACCCTTGCTTCCAAGGTAGTAATCTGGCACCATATGTTACAGTTACTCAACATATGGTCTTTCTGACTGACCACTAAAAATTTATCTGTTTTATGTAGAATCATATTATCCATTGTGTATAACTGCCCTGAAAATATATGAAATAATAACATGAGAATGATTATATTTGTGTATTTGAAGTCTACCTTCTGAGAAATCAAATGTAACAAAATTTCAGGTAAAAATATAGCCTAATAATACCTAACAGCTGCTCCATTTTTCATAGAGGAAATAAATCCAAATAAATAATAAAACTACTGCCAATTTTGATCCAAGTGAGACAGAAAGACAGATAACATGATGCTAACGAGAAAATGACATTTAAATATCATGGAGGGTTGCAGTTTTATCAGAAATGAGGACTCTAAAATTATAAAGAAGCCAGAGTGTTAAAGTCATGTGCTAAATTTGTCTTTCTCTTAGAAATTCCCACAATTTTAGAATGAGTATTTTACATTTACACATAGAGAAAAATGAGGATGAGCAAGGTAATTTATTCTAGTACAGGACAGAAATGAGAGGAAATATCATGAAATTCTGAGGTATGATGAGGGGATAGCTACTTGTTGGGTCTGTTTTGAAGGATAAAGAAGTATCAATATCATGTATGATTTAATAATTTTCTATTATATTAGTATAAGAAAAAAGTTGAGCAAAATAAGAAACGTTGTAAGAAGAATCAACATGTATTTTATTTTTCAGAAAGACAGCTAACTCTACAATTCATTATCCAGCAAATGCCTACTTTCTGAAATAAGAAAGAAAAAATTTAGTCTGACTAGAGTCCTGTTACCTGAAAAAAGCATTTTAAAACTACACAGCTATAATAATGCAAACAAAAAATGAATCAATCAACAATCTCTTGGAGAGGAAAATTACTAACAAAGAACGCACAAGAATATGGTCAATGAAAATAGGAAGTAGAGTTCACTGCTGTACTAGGGAAAAGCAGAGGGAAAGTGTGGGGAGCTAGACACTCAGACAATGATGTAAAAGGTGGTATATAAAGTCATGAAACTGTAACTTGGTCAGAAGCTTAAAAGATTGGCAAAAAAAAAAAAAAAATCTGCTAACCATTGAAATAGACTAATTCCAGTTTTGACATTTTCCTCCCCCTTTCCTACCATCTCTGAATAAGGGCGAATATTGAAGGGGAAGACAGTTGCTGCTAAGGCACACAGGAAATCGGGGCTCATCCACATGGAGGCAAGGTCTGGAACATTGTGATATAAATATCTAAAGAACTGCATCAGGGTCACTGGATATTCCCGGAGCCAAGACCCCTCTTCTTCTGATTGCCAAGGCTGTCACAGGGACAAAGAAGAAATACCATCAGAGAAGTTAATACTACTAAAAATTACTTCAAAAATCCAATAATCACTAGTCTTCTAAAAATGGATATACTGATGGTCCAGAATGCTATAAACCACACATATGAACAAAAACTTCTGTGTACACACATGCAAATAAATTTAGAAGTTATAGAGAATAAAAACAATAGCCCTAGAAACAGGCAGGATGTCTGTCTGTTCCTTGGAATTCTCAACTAACTGGAGTCTGTGGTTTTGATTATTTGTCATATCAACAGACATACTGCTGGTACCAACAGTGGCTGTAGTACCATTATTACTGTTCCACTGTGCATCATGCCAGAGAGTTAGGAGTAAGATAAAAGATGCAGGTATTGCTTCATCTTCTGAGTCTCACATTATCATGGATACAATAGTAGGAAAAATAATAAGCATTATATAATGTAACAACAAAAATGATGATAAAGAATAACCAATATATATGTGTATTTTCTGATATCTTAGAATTTTATATTTATTTATGAATAGGCACCAAAACGAGAAGCCTTAAGCATTCTAAATTAATATATATAATGGTAATATTTGTTCTTACATGGCATAACAATAGTCTGACTAAAATTAGATAATTCAAAGAATTCATGTTAATAATTCCTCTTACCACAATCCTAAATTGGGTAAACAAATTAAGTCATGAAAGTATTTATGAAATATAGGAACAATATATTTGGTCATTCACTCTTAATTTTTCATAACTATGTTAGAAATAATCAGAATAGCAAAACAAAAAATAAACTTGCACTGTTAACATTGCTAACCTATAAAGAGAATGATTTTAAATGTTGAAACAATGTATTATTGTAAGAACTTACACCAAGATGTATATTCACTGTACACAAGGATGCTCTGTATTATGTTTTATTATCCTAATAATATGACTTAATACTTATGAAGCATTTACCACATCAGGAACTATTTTAAGTACTTTGTGTATACCTCATAAAATTCTTACAACAACGCTAAGAAGAATTCTGTTATTATCAACCTTATAAACTGAGGAAAGTGATGCATACAGAAGTTAGCATGTTTAAAATACTAGTGTTAGGACCCTTGTTTCCAGAGTCTGTGATCTTAATAACTACATAGTCTATTCATAGAGATAACAAAACAATGAGATTCTGGAGACCATGTAGTAAATGAGTAGCTACAGTAAATAATAAAGGAATTCTACTTAAAAAAAAAACACATTACAAGCAGGTAGACTGGTCTCTTGGTAACTTACTGAATTCAGCATGCTGCGGAGCATTCCCAACAATAAAAAAGCAGCTTCTGTACATACATTGTGGATAGAAGAAACCACAGTTCCACTGGAGGCAGGAACTCCAAAAATAAATGTCCAAATAGAATCCAAATCAAACTGCAGAGGTCAAAGTGATTAAAGATTAGTCACTATTAATTTTTTTTTTCAGGAAATACCTGTATAATTTATAACATTCTAAAATTTCTCTGAAACTAACTTTTGAAAAAGTGAGCAGTTAGAAAAAGATAGAGACATAGTATCCCTTCATTGTTCATTTTAAGGTCATTAAAAATTTTTTAAATGTATATATATATATATATATATATATATATATATATATATATACTTTTTCAGTTGTCAATGGACATTTATTTTGTTTATTTATTTATATGTGGTGCTGAGAATCAAACCCACTGCTTCACACATAGTGCTCTACCACTGAGCTATGACCCCAGCCCTTCAAGCTCATTTTTATTGTAATTTTATGTATCATCTTGAATCTTGCCTTAGATACCTATGTTTCAAACAAAGATTTCTACCTTATTTCTAAAGAACGCAAGCAAAAATAAAATATATGCTAATTAGCCTAGAGATGAAATTACAGAAATGATGATTTTAAGTAGGCTCTTTTATGAAAGCATGATGGACTCACTTTCCCCCCACTGTTTGCAATGTTCAAATTTGAATTTAGATTACTTATGGATAAGGTTTGACAAAATAAAAAGCAATTTGAGGAGACTTAACTCTGGGGCCATGTGTGGCCAAACTGTGTGCAACCAAACTGTGAGGTACAAATCCATGATTTGGTTTAATGTAAGGGAATAGCTTGTATGATTTCACTTAAAAAGTTTTGTCAATTACTAGAATTGATCTGGATATTACTTGGCATTGGATAGAAGCAAGTAAGTTGAGTTGAAAAGCTAAATTTCTAAGTCTTTGTAGGGCCACAAACATAAGCCACAGATACACATCCATAATAGCCTTCATGTAGAAGTCAAATAAAGCCTTACTGTTTCCTAACATGAATATTATCTATCATTAAGAATTTTCTAATCAGAACTTGTATTTATTTCTTTTATTTTTTACTCTTTGGAAATAAAATCGTATTTTTACATAAAATCATAAAACTCCAAAGAATTATTGATGTCACTATTAATATACAAGTTCTTATGCATACATAATCACAGAGGAAATCCTAAAGAAAAAAAAAATCATAAAGGAAAAAAAAAAGCCTGTGACAAAGGACTTCTCTTGGGGAAAATTATCAATAGAAGTTAGGTGGAATTGATAATTGTTTTACTATTATTAACCCATTACCCTATGATCATTTAAAAAAAAAATAGTTACATTTACACCTTACTAGGTAATTCCTACCTGGCCACCCTGCTTATATCGGCTGCTGATGACAGGCACACTGACCTGCAGGTTCTCAGGCAGCTCACTAACTGGCTGCTGTAGAAACAATGCCATGAGGAGAAAATAGAGGGCAGGGACATTAGTATGTTTAGGAAGGAAGGACTGAAGAACTGGAAAACCAGGAAAATGACAAGCATCCCGGTTAATCTCCCTGATTGTTGATCTCCCACCGGCACTCCTGCCCACATTGAATCCTAGGAAAAGAAGAAACATAATAATAAAATTAACAACCACTAACCAGGCTTCATTGACAAAGAAGGGAGTAATTCAGTATGTGTAACATGTCTATCCTGAACATTCATATAAATATAGGTGATTTGCTATTCAATTGCTGAATTAATCTTTCAGTCAAGTTTCACTTTACCAGTTGGACTGGGCTTATGGTTCAGTGGTAGAGCCTGCATCAGCCCCTGGAGAGAATAACCTAGGGTTAGGCGTATAGTTCAGTGGTGAAATGCTTGTATAACACATACACAAAAGGCTTAGAATGATCCCCAGAACTCCCCTGACTGCCTCCCTGCCAAAAAAGAAAGAGCTCTAACATTCCTGCTTACATTTCCCTAAAGAGAAAGTGAAATTAAAAATATTGCTGAAATTGAGGATGCTACAAAAATGTAATTTAAAAACATACTTGGTACAATAGAGTTCACATATTTCATTTATCCTGAAAATCATGATAAATGAGTTAACCCTAAATTATCTACAGATTGAGAGACAAATCTAAATGAATAAGCAAAATAACCTTCCTCACAACATAATCTGTACTGTTGGAAGGCTGCCAGACAGTGGGCGACAAGTGCAAGCCTACTGTGGCTGTGGCTCTCACTGGGGCTGAGATGACCTCCATAGACTTCCTCAGAAAACCAGCCTTTTCAGAAGATGGTCCCTTATCATTACATGGCTTACATCAACCCTGTTTCCTCCGTTTTACAACAAATTTCATAGTACAATCCAAATGTGGTTCTTCTGCTACACCAAATCTAGCATAGTGTTCAGCACAGAGTGGATGCTGGCCAAATTTTCAATAGAAATCTTTTGTGAATAACAATCAATAGTTGAAGAACTGATTTTTTCACTCTGAAGCAATTTATATTTCAAAAGGAGATTCACTTTTTTGAATTTCTTTTTCTTTTTAGGATGAAGTAAGCACACATTTGGCACTACTATTTAACATAATGAAAGAACACTTCATGTCTAGGTTGCTTTTTAGGTATTTTCTCCCAATTAACTGCTCAGCATGATACGAATTGATCTTCTAAAGTATAGTTTATTCTTTTTTTATTTTTAAAAGTTTTTTTGATTGTTGATGGACCTTTATTTTATTCATTTATTTATATGTGGTGCTGAGAATCGAACCCAGTGCCTCACACATGCTAGGGGAGCAATCTACCACTGAGCCACACCCTAGCCCCTAAAGTATAGTTTACTAATTAACAAAAAAAATTGTACAGCAATTTACCAAACACTTTCACATATCATCTTATTTTTGAATCACAATGAACATAAGACTTAGAAATTGCTATTATCATTTCTATAACAAAATATTCAAGTTGTTCAAAGGCACAAAGGTAATGAGTGGTGACACTAAGATTTAGAACCCAATTCCTCTATTCCAGAGCCTGCAAGGGTTTTCTGTCTCCCTTGCCCCTGTCAGTGATATTGCTGCACTTCTGAAAGCCTGGCTAGATTAGGATAATGGGCTGGTTTTTGTTTATAATAAATTCTAATGACATTTTTAACTTAACTGGTATTTTTACACATTAAGTAGGAAACCAATTTTTTATTAAACTGCATATCCTAAAAGAAAACCAATAGTACGGGGCTTAGCATGTTAGAGGCCCTGGCACTACAAACTAAAACAAAATGAAAAGCAACACTAGTATTCTCACTTTTCCTTTCTAAAGTTTTATACTATTTTCTTTCTAAAATTAATCTTAAGGAATATTTAATATAATATCAGTGATTAGGCATTAATTCTAAGATTTAAGTTAAAATTACATGTAATGTATTTTTGAGCATGTGTGTGGTCCTGTGGTATTTGCTGCTAGGCAAGCACTCTACCACTGAACGATGTCCCCAGACCTTTTTAAATTTTATTTTGAGGCAAGTTCTTGCTAAATTGCCCTGACCAGCTTTGAACTTGAGATCATCTTGCCTCAGTCTCCCAAGAACCTGGGATTACAGAAGGGTCTGGCTTACATAGAAGGTATTTTTGCTAAAAAAAAAAAAAGAAAGAAAAAATTGACAGAAACTAGTAAGTGTGAGTTGAGAAGTCAAAATCATTAAGTTGCTTATCAAATCAAGAAGAAATAGAATAAAATGAAAAGATATATACACTTATCACAGACACATGCACACACATACATAGAATATACATATAAACAGCATGAGCTTAGGTAAGAATGAAAAACAAAATACAGCCCTAAGCAACTCAGTGAGACCCTGTGTCTAAATAAAATACAAAATAAGTCTGGGGATGTGGCTCAATGGTGGAGTGCCCCTGGGTTCAATCCCCAGTACTCCCCCCAAATAAACAAATAAAAACAAAATACAGCAGTTTATAGGTGTGTGTTTGTGTGTGTATGAAAGAGAGGGCAGTGATTGACTGATTCAGGGAAAATTAAATGCCATCAAATTTAAATTGAATACTTAGATTCCTTTTTTTGGAATCAGAGCAGCACACGCAATATACAAGTAGGTATCCATGTAAGACAGACACATTTCAGGGTACAAAGTCAGGTGGGTCAGACATGGGAAAAGCACTTCTTTCTAATATTACTGAAGAGATGCAGGACAGAAAAAACTGTTCTTAACAATCACATTTGTAGGTTATATTCCTCTTCATGGCTCATTCAAAATAGTGATCTATTTTTACAAGCACAAAAGTATCTATAAAGAACATTGAAAATATATTTAAAGCAAACATTATCTTGAGAAATTATTTCAGTGAAATGGAAATAGTATCACTTCTTCATCACACACAAGGTATCCTCAGAAATCCTCCACATGTGAAATAACAATAGTACAGAGCTGAAAGCTGTTTTCTTATCATTTACTTTGATAGCTGAAGTAGTGTGGGAAATATCTACTTATTGATACTTTTACATTTTTAATAAACTACATAATAAATTCTGACCCTTAACTTTTCCATCTGAAATATGTGTACAGAAATTGATATAATCTCCTTAGATCGGACAGATCATAATTATATATGATTTTATGTAACATTACAGTGACAACATTTTTGTGTGTGTATATATATAGATATATATATATATTTTAGTTGCCAATGGACATTTATTTTATTTATTTTTATGTGGTGCTGAGAATCAAACCCATTGCCTTACACATGCTAAGCAAGTGCTCTACACTGAGCTATGACCCCAGCCTGATGATATGTTTTTAAAGTACTTTAATAATTGAGTATCTCTATTTTTCAACATTGTCTTTGAAAATATATTTCCCAAAGTAAGGCTATTAATATGAACAGAAAAAGCCAATAAATCTAATATAGGAAATCAGGAAACTCAAATTTTCTAATATCAAATAAATGTTCAGTTGTTTGTTGAAAACAGCTACAGAACTAGTGCACAGAGGAGGAGAAACTTTGACTGAAATGCTGACTGAACTTAAGTACTTGAGCCATGTGTCTGTGGCAATGTATGTTGTGACTGTTAAAAGCATATTTCAGATATGCATGTTATGGATTCAAATTTTGACACTTCCTAGTTGTATAACAAATAAATTCACCCCATGCCTTGAATTTCTAATTTGTAAAATGGATATGATAGCACTTCTACTTCATATAGTTATCATTTAAATGAAATGTTATTACATGGCAAGTGTTTAGTAACATACAGAGAGTAAAGACTCAAAATAAGTAATGGTTATTATTACTATTTAGTTCTACTGATAATTTGCTAATTATATGTTTATAGTTCAGAAAGGATCTATATTACAAAAAAAAGAAAATCATAAACAATTCCCTGAGTTTTCAAAACTTAATAAACTATCTCTGACTTTAGTTTGAATTTGAAAGTATATAAGCTTCTCATTCTATCATTAATTAAAATTCCTGACTTAACAGTTATTGGATACACTAGAGAGTATGAGTTTAGGTAAGATTTAAAAACAAAATATAACAGCTTATTTTACAGCAGCTGACTATACAAGTTCCATACCTAATACAGTTCCGATCTTATTGGTTAAGACAGAATCTGTCTGTTCAAGCCATCCTCCACCACTGAGTCCTTCTTTAAACTTGATGAGAATAGACTGATTACTCAGCAGGACAACAAGAATTCTCATGGCTGCCGTCACTGTGGTGGAATGCAAGTGTTCTTCCATAAACATCATAATCCAGTCAAAACCCAGTGTCTTGACCAGTTCTTCACAAGCTCTATTCAATAATAGATGAATTTTAAGAAACAAAATTAATTTTAGAAATTAGGAGTTTAAAGTAGAAAATAAAAAAATGAATGGCTTTTATTTTTCAGATACTATAAATTCCAGGGTTAAAAAAAATCTACATAAAGCCAGTGGCAATTTCGTTTTTTGCTTGATGTGCAACTAGTGATAGCAAATGTACCATCAATTCTAAAAATGTTTTACTTACTGAAAGTTAATGCTTGTTTTTTCTTTAGATGTGTAAACTAGTTTCAGCAAGATATCTAGAAGTCTGTTCCTCAAAAGTATGAGATTAGCAGATACAAGACCTCCAAACTCTTCCTCAGTTCCTAAAATAAAAATAAATTACATCAAATATCCCTAGCAGATAAACGAATAAAATATCTAACACGTTCTTTGAAATCTCCCTGAAAAATATATTAGAAAACATACTAGATAGGATTACTTTCCATTAAAGTGGACCAGAAAGGGTCAGTTAAGCCATTTCCCTTTAGAACCCTGAAAATTGTTCATTTACATCTAACATTGAAACTAGTGATAATTAAGCTTTATTAGCACATTAATATTTCCCTCTGCTACTCAACAGGGAGAAAGGCACTGAATAAAGATCGTATTAAAAAAAAAAAAAAAAAACAACTACAGATTCTCAACCACCCAAGTCATTAATTTCTAGCTTCTTTCTGAGGGACAAGTTAAATTATCAGATTCAAAAATTGAAAACAGGAAGCATAAACTTACTCAATAAATACTACACATAAAATAGAAAATTACGTAGCACAGAACAGGGGCAAAGCTCACAAATGCACAAAAGAAACTGGAAAAGAAAGGGAGGAAGACAGAAGCTTAGGGATCTTTGGTGGATAGTTCTGGAAGCACATGGCTTGGGCAGCCCAATCTTCCAGGCCAGCTACACTGCTAGGGATGTGCTGTAGGTGTGAGCCACAGTCTGCACACTTCCCTCTATGTAGGCAGAACTGAGCTCAGGCTGAACCTTACTGTTGTTATATACTTTTACTTATTTGGGGACTGCCCACTGAACTTCATTTTAAAATGGTAATTTAGTGCTTTGCTTTATTCATTATGGATGCTTCACACTCACCAAAGGGAACTCAATACCCTCCTCTTCCAAGGGGCACAGACTGGTAATTTGCACACTGCCTTATCAAAAGCATACCAAATGACCTCAACTGCTGTAAGAATAACTTCCTTTAAAATTTTCCATAATAAGGTGACATTCTACAGAGAAATTTAAAATTCTCTTTACTTTTCATGTCTATATTTCTGTCAATATGTCTCCCCTACTTTTCAAATACAGTTTAAAACAATGAACTCTGCAAAGAACTTTCAGATTAATTTCACCCCACTGAAAACTCTTGCTTTATTCTACATTGCATATCCCTTTTATGCTATTTATATTATTTTATATTGATTGGCATATCACTGTCCAACATTATTGAAGACATTTTCTTGGTAGATATGTCTATTAGAAAAATACTGTGTCTAATATCTCCAAGAAAAAATTGTGGTTTTACTTTTTGGGGAACATCATGTAGTTAAAAGAGTTATTAGTTAATAGCAAAAAAATAATGAATATCATTCACCAACCAGAGTAGCAATGTGTTTCTAACTTTTGTTATTTCAAATGGCAATAAAGTGATAAGAATACCTGTCTAAACAACTTGGTGCAGCAACAGAAAATTTTACCAGTTTATACATTCATACCACTGCTCTCAGTATCAGGGAGGATTTTACCACACTTCTGTCATTACTAAATCTAATGCTCAGCAAAATCTATAGACAAATATTTTTCTCACATCTGTTTTAATAAATGTGTTACATATTTTCAATAATCTTTAAAGAATTTTCATTTTCTAATTCATAACTTACTCAGTTTATATTAATTCAAAACTTAGAAATGTCTTTGCATATGGTAGGTTAGGTTAAAAACCTAGAATGCTGGTTTGAATAAGCTGTGTTCAGATATGGTTACTACTATGACCTTGTAAGTTTCTTTTATTTCTATTTTTCTGGGAGGCAGTTTCCTCCCTTTTAAAATTGGGATAGTAGTTCCTGTATCACAGTGTGATTGTGAGATTATGTAGAATACTTAAGTGTTCAATGAGTTCAGTCCATTAATTTGATATTTATTCTTCTCATTCACTGCTAATTTGTTTTTCCAAACAAATATCAACATTGTTCCAAATGAGATGGCAGTAAGTAACTGATCAGGAGTCTTAGGTTCTAGTCCTGAATCTATCACCAACATACTCTGTGATCTGCAGCAATTCACGAAGTCTTATAAATCTCTCGGTCTTTCTATTGACAATCATGACAACACCACTTTCTCTTATTCACGAAACAGAGGGGAGGCAGTGTTCAGGACAGGAGAGCCAATGCAGAGAACACCTCTGTGAGGAGTGAGACATTCAATACGTCTCCACCCTCTATGTGGGTATGGTTTTGAGAATATAAAGAAGATCATGTAAGTAATGATTCCGGAATAATGTAACAGGTAATGACATAAACAGAGTCATCCCTCAGGATCCACAGGGAGCTGGTTACAGTACCCTTCTTATTTACCAAAATATACAGTATAAAATGTACTAGTTGCATGTAACTTATACAAACCTTCCCATATATCTCAAATTATTTTTCTGCTATGTAAATGCCATGTAAATACTTGTTATATGCTATATAGTATTTTTAAAGAAATAATGACAAGAAAAAAATCTGGACATGGTTAGTACAGATACAATTTTTTCCCCAAAATTTTCAATATACAGTTGGCTGAATCTACAGATATAGAACCCAGGGATATATGGAGCAAACTATATAAGATTGTGAGTTTAATTTCAGCGATCAATCTAAAAGATACTTTCAATGCTTTCTAGTCAACCTTCCAGTGCTAGAACATCCAATGGAAAAATACATGGAAACAGAGAGGGAAAAATGGGTACCCCCTGAAAAACTTGCTTTCATCAACTCAGCAAAAAATTATAATAGAATTTTTCATAACTTGGCATTTTTATATTATAATTACATAAAATGGTTCTAGCAAAGTGTTATCTCAGTGATTATTACTAAACAGGGAAATGAAATTAATAGTAACTAATAGTAACATGGATATAATTCATTTTTAGCCAAGTATTATATTTCTGAAGACATACATAATTAAAAATCAAATAATGCTAAAATTACACTAGAAGCATTTGTTATTTAAAGGAACATGGCTATGAAAAATAATACAAAGAATTTTAGTTTTAAAGTAAAATTCACATTGTATTAAATTTTTTAGGCCATGCGATACTTCTACACATTGTATGGGCCAGATATAAAAAAAAATATATCTGTGAAAGATCAAAAAATGTAAGAAGAAAAGTTATATAACACTAAGACATATAATTCAAATATTCTTTGTGTCAGAAAAGAAAGGGGCATAGCAATTAATTCATCATTATCTTCTCCAAATTCTAGGATCCACTCACCCATGTCAAGTTTCTCTTCATTGTTTATTTCCATAACTACAAATTTCTCACAAACTGCAAAGGTTGGCAAAGTAGAAGAAATAAACTGGCCAAACCTTCAAACAAAAGAAAAAATAAAGTTAAGGATTTTATTTTTCTTTTCTCCAAAGAAACAGCAGAATATAAAGAAATGAAAAACACTTTTTAACTTTTACTGATCTTTAAGTAACTCTATTTGGCTTGCTTCCTCTTGGACTATCCCCAACAGCGGTATAAACAATGTTTTAAAATATAGTTCTTCAGAAGTATGAATGCTTTAATGCATTAACTCAAATGATTTCAAAAGTCAAACATGATTGATTTAAATTAAAATGCTCTAACATCAACTGTATAGATCCACTGAAGACTTGTTAGTTAATTTAGGATCTGGAAATACTGGCAAGGATCAAATATCAACTCTAACACCTTTTTTTTATTTTTATTTTTTTATTTTTTTTTTATTGAACACAAATGGAGTACAGCTATTGTTTCACTGGTTGTACACAAAGTAGAGTCACACCATCTGTGCGTTCATGCATTTACACAGGGCAATGGTATCTGTCACACACTCTGTTATTAATTTTACCCCCCACCCGCCCCCACCCCTCCCTTCCCTCTATGCTAGCTATCTTTCCTCCATTCTTGCCATCTTTCCCCCCCACATTATGCATCATCATTCATATATCAGAGAGACCATTCGGCTTTTGGATTTTTGGGATTGGCTGATCTCACTTAGCATAAGAGTTTCCAACATCATCCATTTACCTACAAATACCATAATTTTATTCTTCTTTATGGCTGAGTAATATTCCATTGTGTATATATACCACAGTTTCTTTATCCATTCATCTACTGAAGGGCATCTAGGTTGATTCCATAATCTAGCTATTGTGAATTGAGCAGCTATGAACATTGATGTGGCTGCATCACTGAGGCAATCTGATTTTAAGTCCTTTGGGTATAAGCCAAGGAGTGGGATAGCAGGGTCAAATGGTGGATCCATTCCAAGTTTTCTAAGGAATCTCCACACTGCTTTCCAGAGTGGCTGCACCAACTTGCACTCCCACCAGCAATGTAAGAGTGTACCCTTTTCCCCACATCCTTGCCAACACCTGTTGTTGCCTGTGTTCTTGATAAAAGACATTCTAATTGGGGTAAGATGAAATCTTAAGGTGGTTTTGATTTGCATTTCTCTTATAACGAGTGATGTTGAACATTTTTTCATAAATCTGTTGATTGCTTGTAGATCTTCCTCTGTAAAGTGTCTGTCTAACACCTTTTAATCATGTGACCTAAGTAAAGTGGCTTAGCTTTCTGGACTTTCATTTCTTTATTTACAAAGAAGGGGAAAACTTAAAACATTGATAACTGCAACAAAGCAAGTATTATAATGCTAGGATAAATACTAAATAATCAGCAATTATGATAATTACAATTTTCCAAATGAATTCTTAAATTCTAGTCTTAAATGTTGCCAAGTTAAAAACATGCTTTCAAGGTCCATAAATATAAAAGTGAGTGATTTACAAGCTATAGACTGGAGACTAGTCTACTGAGAAAAACCTAACAAATGGGGTTTAATTTCACCTGAGATACTTGGGAGGTTATATGAGAAGAGGTAATCAAGTCCAGTTCAAGTACATTTCTACTTGAAAAATACTTTGATTAGGTCGTTTTTCTCCCATTTTTAGTTTAGAAGGGGATTATAATATGAACATAAGAACATTTCTGCAGACATTCTATAAAAATGCTTAAACCATATTTCTTTTTTCAGCAAAATAATATTCACATCATAAAAAATGTTTGAATATGCAACCATCAAGTATCAGCACCTGTATGGGTGATGAGGATCAAACAGAATGGCAGTGGCATGTCCACAGTAGGTGTGTGTGTGTGTGCATGCGCATGAGTGCTTGTGCACATACACTTAAAAATTAGCAGAGTTAAGGGAAGAGAGCTGGGGACTGAACACCTTCATGTCCAGGCTAATCAATCTCATTGGACTAATTCCCACATCTTTTCTCTCCAGTATTCTATTATTCACTGGCGTCAACTACTGGCTTTGCTCTATAAAAGCAAGATATTGAGGAACTGCACATTTTTCATGCCTTACAAATATGAATGCCATTAACATTACTGGTATTATTATATAGGCACAGGAACCAATAACATTCATCTCATTTATCTTAATCTCACCGGCACTTTTAGTTAATTAATAGACAAATATAAAACTTTTCACTACCTGAGCAGATCATTGCTGTTGGGAAAACCTTGTAGCAAGAAGCTCAGCACATTACTAATAGCAGCAATGGTAGGTTGGGACAAGGACATATCTCGAAGGGTCAGCAGCAGCTTTGGGATTAATTGGAATTCCCTCATTAATTTGGCATTCTTAGAAGCTTCACTGTAAGAGAAGAAAGATTTAATACATGATACTATCATCTTTTTTGTAGCTGAACAAATAACTACATGGATATTAACTAATACCTGGACTCGGTGAGCAGTTCAATAAAGTGTTCAAATAAGGAAAGATGAAGTTCATATGGTGCGTGGAGCCACACCTATAACAAAAAAAGAACAGTGGTATATTTAAAGTTAGCAAAAATTCCCAAAATGTCATTCCAACGAAAACAAAGACAGTGCATGAATTTTATTTCACTTATGTAATTAACTAAATATAACCACTTCGTAAATTTTTATTTTTGTAAAGTCCCACAAAACTGCTTATACACAGGAAAAATATCAATCACTACAAATAGGCCAAAAAAGGACAGTTGATGGACTTATAATACTTTAATTATCTGTTACAAATATGTTCTGCATGTTTAATAATGTAACAAAAAAGATGAACATGAGGAGAGAAATGAAAGATAACCACAACTACAAAATAAACTTCTACACATAACAAAATAAGTAAAGTGGAAACTATATGAATGACATTAATAGCAGATTAGACACTGTGGAAAAACAATTCAGGAAACAACAGAAACTAGTCAAAATGAAACCTAAGGAAAAAAATATCAAAAATAAGTGACCAGACAGTGCATTCGTGATTTGTGAGACAACATCAAGCAATCTTAAGATATATGGAATTCCCAGAAAAGGGAAGAAGGGCAGGAAAAATTTCAAATATTATGAAAATGACAAATTCACAAATCAACAAACTCTAAGTCAAAGAAAGATAAAGAAGACAAGAGAGTGAATGATATCTTTTAAAGTGTGAAAAGAATAAAAAGTCATTAGACTTATTGCATGTAAAAATATTGCATGCAAAAATATCATTCAAAAATTGCATGTAAAAATATCATTAAAAAATAAAGAAAAAAGAAGACTTTTTCACATAGTATTCATTTCAGCAGACTGGCACTCTAAGGCATGTTTAAGGAAGAATTATACAAAATGGAGATCTGGATTAACAAAAATGAATAAGAAGTGCCACAAATACTACATATGTGGGCAAATAAAATAGACTTTTTACAATGTCTTATGAAAGTAATTGCTTATTTAAAACAAAGCCAATATAAACTACTGTGGAGATTATGAACATATAGAAGCAAATGTAGAAAACAATGGGACAAAGGGTGAGAGGGAAGAAATGGAAATATGTTGTCAAAAAGTATTTACAAGGTGTATTCTTCAAAGACAATGAAATTTTCTGGATGTATATTATAAATTTTAGGAAAATCAGTATAAAATTTTTTGTATGCTATTATAATTATTTACATTTGTGAAATGGTTTTTTAAAAATGGGATAAATTAGGTATTTACATATTACTTATGGTTTTGGATAATAAAGGATTATATGAAGTCACAAAGTGTATAAGATACTGGATAATGAAGCCAAAGTTTGTAAAGCAATTACATTTCTGATGTTTGCATATTAGATTTTAATCAGATATCTGTAAATAAAGGTAATCCATGATCTGAATGTGTCAGTTACTGAATGAAAACAAGGTTAGGCTGGGTTAGACAAACCTCTTAACTCCTCCACAATCCTTTCTGCACACCTTATCTCTGTACTTCCACAAGTATTTAATTGGCTATTTTTCTTTTCTAATGGACTGAATACCTGGAGGCATGGACTAAACATTTCAATTTTACATATGTAGAAATTAATATAGTGTTTGTTTCAAAAATATCCAGTAAGTGCTTTCTAAAAGGAGAGGTTTATCTATTAGTAGTCCAAATACCAAGATAAAAAATGTACGCTTTATTGTGTAGGAAAGGGAATTCACTGGGATTTCTTAAGTAAGTGATATACTTATGCCTTAAAAAAAAGAAAGAACTAAATAACAAAGGTAGACAAGATTGAGGAAATGCAGAAAGAACTATCCTCAGAGGAAGAAGAGCCCTGACTGGGACCTAGATTAGGATGTAGCAGCAAAAGCAGAAGAGGAAGACCATGAAATGTGAAAGAAGAGTCTATATGACTTAGTATCAGACTGTTTATAGACAGATAGGAAGGAGGAAGCTGATTTTATAATTTCAAGCCTAGGGAATGGTGGTGTTATTAATAGAAACAAAAAGTTAGAAGGAAGAGCTAATTTGGGGAGGGATGTTAAGTTCAGCTAAGGTATTGCTGCCGGGACATTAAAATGGAAATGTTGAGAAAGAAGAAATAAGTCTGGAATTGAGATGTCAAGGTTAGAGATTTAGATTTGAAAGTTAACTCCATAGAGATTAGACTGGTCTTCACATAAAATAATGAAAATTTTATAGTCAGAAAATTTTATTAAAAGTAGTGAGAGGGACAAAAGAACTAGGACAGTGATGCCTGAAAGCTGGCAAGAGAGGTAGGAGACAGAATAAGAGGCTAAGGAAACACATAAAGTGCCATTGAGAGCAATAGAGGCTGAGAGCTGAGTACAGGCCATGGATTCTTGGTCATCTTCCTAAGCAAGACAATCTAGTTTCAGTAAAGCAGTTAGGGCATGCAGCCTGTTTTCTGGGAATCCATAATTGAGGAAACAGCAGATAATAGTTATGAGGAAGAGTTAGGGCCTTGCATCATAGCTGTGACTGTGAACATTAGGTGCTAGCACCATTCTGGATGGCAGAGACACAAAGTCAAGGAAGACAGACATACTCTCTGCCCTCACAAAGCCTAGAGATCCTTCAGTTTCCCAAGGATATAATATATACATTTCATATGTAGTGATTAGTATGCAGGGTGGGATGAAGGAGTAGTGAGCTAAAAGGATAAAAGTGATTAAGGATAAGAGTGATTAAGTCAAGCCTTCAGAGGACAGGGGACAAGCTTCCAGGGGTGAGAAGACAGCAGAAGTAGAAAACTTATTATTTTGGCAAAATGAATGATATTTTACCATGTAGTTTGTATTAACCAAAATTACAAGTCCAGATTCCTATTTATTGTAGAAAAGTTTCTATCATAATTATATGAAGAAAACGAATGCCTCCTGTGTCACCAGTGCAGTGGTACATTAGCTAGCTTAGGTACATGCGCTACACCATTTCATTTCTATGATTGCAAGTGGAATATATCTGAAGAGAAAGAAAATGCACCATTATTCTACTCTTTATATTTTACTAAATGATGTTAGTATAATCATCATAAAATTACAGAACTTTAAACACATCTTAGAGATAAAAGTGTTTAAATCTATTATACAAAATTAGAAAATGGATTCGATGACTACATACTACCATCCAATGTTTATATACATACTTCAAAATCACAAAGCAGGTCCTGGAAAGCAGTTGAATTGGGAATAATGGAGGTCTCATGTCCACTATCAACAGTTCCCACCAAGGAGAAAGTTAGATGGAGGATGTGGCTGTTAAGAAGAGAACGTTTCTTCTTAAGCAGCATTGCCAGCAACTGTAAGAAAGTAATACCAAATGCCTTTTGATAAATCATCCTGTATGTATATATCACACTCATAACACACACTAAAATACATGTAGAGCAATGAGGTCTCTGAACTGATTTCTCAATTTTTATTGTGTCAAATACAACATTAGAGAAAATGTGAAAAACAAAGTAATCCTAACACTCTACTAACATCCAATTTTGCATTAATCCTTTCAATTCCCATATGAATATTTAAATAGTTGTTGCTATCATAGGCTTACGACCTTGTACTTTTATTCTCTATAAAAAAGGATTTTTTCTTTTGCAACATAGTCTTCATAATTACAACTGTAAAAGGCTGAATGCTATTCTATGGGATGATTTTAATACAATTAGTCATTCTCATACATTTGGTACATTTATATTATCCCTATTTTTTCATGGTAAAAATGCCACAATAAAGGTTTTGAAAGTATTATAAAGCAGAAACATTTATAAAAATAAAGTATAACTAAATTTATACAACGTAGTAAATAACATACTCACTGCCAATGAACTAATGCTAAAGTTGTAGGAGGCATTTGTGTTTCGTCTGTAATAGAGGGATTTAATCTTGCTATAAATACTTGTTTCAGATTACTTCTCACAAGTAATTTTTTGGCCAAAATCTGATACTGATTGTATATAGATGAATGCTGCATATTTTTAAATTTCATGTGGGTTTTCAGGAATAGCAGTGGTGCACCTACTCTGCTGGCTTCTGAGCAAGTAAGGGAGGTAGAGGAGGACAGGGTGTGAGGTGGAAGGAACCACAGGGGAGAGGCTGGATTGATCACTGATCTGGCAATCTCTCTCATAGGGGGCAAAATGATCCTATTTCATTTCATTCCCATTTCCACAAAGAAAAACAACATTCAAACAAACAAACTGTTGATCTAAAAATACAGTTGGCTTTCAGTATCCATGGGTTCTACATCCGTACATTCAATCAAACTTGGATCAAAACCATACAGAAAAATACCAAAACCAGGTATTTTTCTTGTCATTATTCCCTAAACCACACAGTGCAACAACTATTTACACAAAATTTAATTTACATAGTATTGGGTATTGTAAGTAATCTTGAGATAATTTGGTCCTTACAGGAGGATGTGCACAGATTACATACAAAATCTGTGGCATTCTATGAGAGGTGAGAATTTACAGATTTTGGCATTTGTGGGGGGTCTTGGAATTAACCCCCATGAATAGTGAGGACAACGATATTCAAATGTATCAAAACTATGTGGAAAAAAATGTAGCTTACTTCAAAGGTGTAGTGTGTAAGACTAGATGAGAAGAGAGAAAAGGATACACTGAAACAAAAAAAATGCATTCTCTATCATAGTAAGTGAAATAAACCAATCTCCCAAAACCAAAGGCTGAATGTTTTCTCTGATAAGCAGATGCTGATCCATAGTGGGGGAGAGGAGGTGTAAGGAAGAATGAAGGAACTTTGGATTGTGCAGAGGAGAGTGAAGGCAGGGTGGGGTGGTGGGGAATGGGAAGGACAGTAGAATGAAATAGACATTATTATCCTATATACATGTATGATTACACTACTGGTGTGATTCAGCACATGTACAGCCAGAGGGATGAGAAGTTGTGCTCCATTTGTGTATAATGTGTCAAAATGCATTCTACTGTTATGTATAATCAATTAGAGCAAATAAAAAAATTAATTAAAAGAAAAGAACACTTCTCATTTGGCATGTCCTACTTTTAATAAAAGCTACAGACTTTTTAAGTTCATTTGGACAAGAGAATTCTTTCAGATTTTGAAAAAGAATGAATAATGAAAAATAGAGTATCATTTGATATGAAGTGAAGGCAAAGAAAGATTTCTCGTTACAAACCTGGTAGCCCTTGATTCTTTCCATTTCTTTGCTGGCCAGTGGGTTACTCTTGACCACACAAACCAGGGCCTTGACTGCTGCATATAACCCTTCCACATCAGAGGCCATGGCCACTAGGCCCAGGATGGCTGCAGCTCCACCAATGTACTGCAAAGTAGTGGCAACAGGCTTAGGGACAAATGTTCTTACTCCTGATTAAAAGAGTGAAAAATAATTAAAATAAATTCCCCACACAAACAAGAACTGAATAAATCATCTTAAGTAGTTTGCTTGTAAATGTAAATTTTATTTTTGAAAATTTTTCTGTCCTAAAATTTTAATGAAACAAAACAAAGGTAGAGTTTGGGAGAAAGCAATAACGTTAATATACATACTATCAGAAAAGGGTTGGGAGTAAAGGAGAGAGTAGAGAAGAGCTAGGTTTCAGAGCAAGCATCAAAGTTTCCACTGTGTGGCTTTGGGCACCATACAAACTCAGAAGTACAGAGGTCAGAGAGGCATTTCTGAAGTGAGAGGGCCGTACTAGGTTCTTTGGGTAATACACTTAGGGGAATTGTGTGAACTGGGAGTCACAGAAGCCACTCTGGCAGGGATGAAGTACTTCCTACAGATAAGCCAAGCAAAGCACATTACTGACCATTATTAAAGGTTTCTCCTTTATCAGTAATCTGACTAACAATATCAGTGAGTCTGGGAGAGAATCTGACTTTGAAAACTACCTTCTATGGCAATCAGTGTCAATATTATTATTTCATAGGTGAGAACACTAATGGTTATAGAGCTTAAAACCTAACCTAAATCCCCATTCACTGCATTCAACTGTATCACACCACTGCTAAATTTCTGAAATGGACAAAGAGTAGTGCTCAAGGAAAACTACCATGTGCTACAGTGCACAGGAAACTGCAAAATTATCAAAAAAGAACAACGAAGTTAAAATTTGTGTATTTCACTAGGGCATTAAATTGCCAAGAACTGAATGGTGGTGTGCTCTACTCCCAATAACGTGGGCAGCAGAGGCAGAATGATCACAAGTTCAAAGCCAGCCTCAGCAATTTAGGGATGCCACGTCTCAAAATTAAAAAAAAATAAAATAAAAAGGGCTGCGGATGGAGTTCAGTGGGAGAGCACCCAGGTTCAGTACCCAGTATTACAAAAACTAAAAGTAAAAAGTTGCCAAAAACTGATAAATATCCTTGTTGGTAGGATTTGGATCAGTACTATACCAACTTTTTGTTAATCTACAAAGGAACCAATATTATATACTGAAGTGAACATTAAAAGGAATAATGGCTGATTCTGAATTTCGGATGAACTGGTTGGATTATATCTCAAGATTCCACCTAGCCAAAATCTCTCTCTTTTTTTTTTTTTAAAGTAGATTGCATACATAAGGCTCTGTAGAATGATATATCAGTTCTAAGTTTTATTATAGTCAGATTTCACAGAAGCTCTTATTTTAAACTCAGTACTAAATTAACAGGACTCATGAGCAAAACCACTGTTAAAATCAAACCACGAAAAGATAAATAATAGTTTTGAATTTTTTGTTGTTGCAGGGCCAGGGATAGAACCCAGGGCCCCATGCATGCCATGCAAGCACTCTACTGCTAAGCTATACGCACACCCCTAATAGTTTAGGATTTTAGCACCATACACGTCATTTGGAATTTACTGAAAAACATCATAGAAGCATATATAGTCAGTGTTCATCAGTGCTGACAAGAGGGAAAATGTTAATGAGATTCTATAAAAGGTTATGAGTTTTAAAGTTGACTGGAATATGAGATTATTACATTAATCTCTAAAAATTGCAGGAGTGCTACAGGTGAAGAATTATAAATTATGAATCTAAATATCACCCCTCAAGTGAGGAGAGTTAATTTAAACTCAAAGCAAATAAAGTAGTCTGAAACAACAACCCAATTTAACTCACCCAAATATCCAATCAGAGTAGCTCCAATTGTTCGTGCAGGTCCATTAAGATGTCCTGCTGAATTGTGTATCAACTTCACAGGAGTGGCATTCTCGTGAGAGGAAATGCCTAACTGAAGAATAGGAAAGGAAAATAATGTAATTATGGAATAGTCTGACTCTTTTGATGGGAAAAGAAATAAACTGTAAGATTGTTAATATATATTTTCTCTCTCCTATCAAAATATATTAAGGATTTATATATAAGGATTCTTTTTTTTTTTTTTTTTAATGGGCATACACTTCCAAAGAAGAAATTCTCAAAAAGGAAGTTAAATAGAATCTACTAATGACCAAGGATCTTGGGATCCAACTCCAGGGGTCCTTCTGAACAAAGTCTACATGGTTTATATATAAGCTGTCATCACTCAGTGCCTCATAGCACCCCAGTCAGTGAACATATTAACATCCAAAACAAGTAAACTTAATTCACAAAAATTATCAGAGTTTGAAGATAAAATATGCATAAGAAAAAAACATGTCAAATTCCTTTAGGTAGGCATGCATATATGCACACACATACAATATCTTCCACTAAAATGTAAGAAATATAAAAGCAGGAATTTACTTTTTTTTTTTTTTTTGGAACCGGGGATTGAACTCAGGTGCACTTGGCCACTGAGCCAGATCCCCAGCCCTATTTTGTATTTTATTTAGAGACAGGGTCTCACTGAGTTGCTCAGGGCCTCGTTAAGTTGTTGAGGCTGGCTTTGAACTCGCGATCCTCCTGCCTCAGCCTCCCGAGTTGCTGGGATTACAGGTGTGCGCCACCACGCCTGGCAAGGAATTTACTTTTTATCCACTGCTATTCCTTGAACAAAATAGTGCCTGGCACAGAGGAGGTGGTGGATAGAGAGTTGCTGAATGATAGTTTTAAAAATAGCAATTGCTGGATTTCTTAATTGCCAATATAAATACAAGAATATGAATCATGTTTAATTTCATATAAAGAAATTCTCACGTTCCCAAATTAAGCTAAATATTTACATGTGCTTTGGCTTAAATCTGGAGCCAGGAAAACCACATACAAACAGTATAAGAGGGAATCAGTATGAAAAGGACTGAAGTATGCTAATTGGAGCTCAAAAATAAAAGAGGAAGATGAAGCCGAAAGAGTTATTTGGAAGAAAAATTATTGAAAATTCCTTAAATTTAGTTAAAGGTATCAATTTACAACTCAAGATGTTCACTGAATTCCAGTCAAGGTTTTCAAAACCATTTGGTATATCATATTCAAACTGCTGAAGATGAAAAAGAAAATATTGAAAGCAGCCAGAGAAAATTAAGTTGAAATACTTATGGTATATAGTCAGAAACTAGAAGACAAGAGGGCAGCGGAACAGTAGAACAACATTTAAGATGCTGACAGAAAAACTTGTCATCACAGAACACAAATCCAACCACTGTGTATATCCATCCATTGTGTACATTCATCAGAATGGGGTCCTAATTAGAATAAGGTTGATTCTATGCTTGTATAATTACACCCAAATGAATCCTATCGTCATATCTAACTAAAAATGCCCAATAAATAAACCAAAGATAAATATGGTATAAAAAAAGACTAATATAGCCAAGGATGAAAACTTCACTATCATTCTATTGCTACTGTATCAAATTATCAGCAATTTAGTAACTTAAAACATTTATTATCTTACATTTCTGAAGGTCAGAAGTAAAAAAATGAATTTTTTTTTGTGGTGGGGTATGTACCTGGGATTGAACTCAAGGGTACTCGACCACTGAGCCACATCCCCACACCTATTTTGTATTTTATTTAGAGACAGGGTCTCACTGAGTTGCTTAGTGCCTTGTTTTTGCTGAGGCTGGCTTTGAACTTTGAATCCTCCTGCCTTACTCAGCCTCCCAAGTTGCTGGGATTATAGGCATGCGCCACCGTGCCTGGTTAAAAAATGAATTTCAGTGGGTGAAAACCAAGGTATTGGTTCCTTCTGGTGGCTCTGTAAGAGAATTTATATTTCTTACCTTTTCAGCTTCTATATGTCACCTGCATTCTTTGGCTAATTGGACTGTCTTCATCTTTAAAGCAATGAAAGCTTGAATCCCCTCATAACATAGTATCACTCTTATTTTTCTACCTTGGTTTTATCTTTGGGGACCCTTGTGAGTCAACTGTACCCATCTGGATGTTTAAGATAATTTTCTTGCTCTAAGGTCACTCAATTAGCAACTTCTATCTTGTATCTGCAAACTAAATCCCCCTTTTTCCATGTAAAGCAACAACATATTCATAGGTTCCAGGAATTAGGAAATGGATGTATTTGGGGGCCTAAATATACTGAATCATATTAAGATGCTAAATAATCAACCAAAAATAAATAAATGAAATAAAACAAACAGAGTGCTATGTCAAGCTCTATTTTTTAGCAAGCACTCCAAATGAAGCTCTGACATAGCTTCCCAGTGATAATCAGCCATTGTTACTAGAAAGTTCTTCTGCTTACCTGTTTGGCAATGGCTTTGCTATCCAATTTGTTATATACTTTCCGAATTCTTGCTACTGTCAAGGAGGACACAGAGAGTGCATAGAGACCAAAGGACACCTTTTCTTCTGGAACTAGTGACACAGGAGAAGGGACAACACCTTCGGATTTTGCATCTTTACCTACAAAAGAATAATTCTTTTCAAAATAATCAGTTGTGCTCCCTATCCTAACACGATTTTTTTATTCTTATTATCAATTTTTCAGTTGGTGGACTTGAAAATCTTTTCAAGTAGCATAAGGAAGCTGAATTTAAAACTATTTTACTTAATTTTCACCTCTTCATTTATTTCTCTAACTAGAAAACAGGAAAAACTATTTAGTCAAAGGACTTTACATTTTAAGTTTTACTCTTAAAATACGCTCAACATATAGCTTAATGTGAAGGGAAAAATTTAATTTTATCTGAGAAATTGTAAAATATTCCTAGTTCCAAAAAAAAAAAAAAAAAAAAAGGGAAGGAAAACAAGTGGAATGGTTATGAGCTTTACAGCACTTGGTGTTTCCAGCAAAAGCCTCAGGTATGCCTCTCCAACTTCCTCTGGACAAAACAGCACAGGAGTGAAGAGCACACATTTTGGAACTACATGGCCTGAGTTTAAATCTTGCTTTATCATTTAAAATCTGGGTGGCCTACACAACTGTGCCTCAGTTTCCTCATCTGTAAAATAGGGATGACAATGACAGTTCCAATTCAGTGTTCTGAGATGAATATGATGGGCCCAGAACAAAATGTCCTTCACATGTACTAACTTACCACATGCAGGTGTTCTGTGTCAGATCTTAATATATGTTATTTAATTAAAAATATGAATAAAAGGCAAATTACTTAGTCATAGGTTTTTTTTTTTAAAATTTTTATTCTACAATATACCTTTCCTAACTTTTCTGAGACCCTTGGTAGAACCAGAACAGGGAAAAGGAAAACCTCACTTGGAAAGGCAATTACAAATCAACTTCAGTTTAATATTAGTTTCTTTGATTTTATATCTTTTGAGAGGATAATAAAAAATGAACCATAGGAGTAAAAGGATGAGGAAAAATAATGTTAATTGGCTAATCACAAGAATATATATTTATCTGAACCCACTGGTTTTTCCTTTAACAAAAGTAGCAACACTTCAAACTGCTTCATATAATAGACAAAATTACAGAAAGAGAACAGGGTTGAGGTTAGACTCTTAAAGGGTATATACCTACATCTTTGAGCCAATAAGAGAACCTGGAAAATAAGTGACCAAGCATGAAGACAAATAATCAGGAAAAAGCAATATGATCAGTGGAGGACAGCATTGCAAACATGAGTGAAAATGGCCAATAGTATCATGGAAAGGTAAATGAGGAGAGAAGGCCCTTTTCCCAGATAAACATATGTATAGTTTTATATTCACATACACATCTACCCTGCATGAGCTGTGCCTCAAATCAACTTTGAGAACTAAGAATAAGTTACTCACATGGCATACACACAGCCTGAAAGCTTCCAACATAATTTGGTCCGAGTTCATAAATGGTAGTAATATTTGAAGGAGGTAAAACTTCTTCTAGGAAATGGGTAGGTCCCAGGCGCCAAACCAATGAAGCAATCTGGCGCTGTGCAGGTGGAGTGCCAATGTAGGCATAGACTGTGCTCACCACTGGGGGATTCACAGAGCCTGAACCCCCAGGAGTACTGTGAACATAATGAAGCTACAAAGCAGACAAAACAAAGGTGTGAGATGAAGAAAAACATTTTTACCAGGAAAACTAATTACTTCAGCCTGTATATTTTCATTATCTCAAGGTCACCAAACTACAAATGTACAAAAAGAAGTTGAGAAACCTAAGAGCAGGGTAAGATTCTGGGATCTGTAACCAACACAACAGATATGGCAGATGAAAAGGTGTTATCAAATTCTCAAAGGAGATGAAAACTAATGCTAGAAATGGTAATAATTAAACACAAAAATACTATCATTGCCTGGTTGTTCTGCATGTCAAATTAATGATGCATCTCTGATATTTTAGGGTTAATAGAAAAAAAAGAGCTTCCTACTATGGAATTAATGCAGTCTTAAAATGAAGTCTGTATACATTTTAATTTATATGCATATATTTTATCATCTATGTAAAATAATAACCATTATTGACATTCTCAGATTTGAAATAACACTTCTGTTTACTGACAAGGTGCCTAACTTAACTAATTCATTTATAATAAATCTATAATTAGGCAGGGTATAAGATAAAAGGAAATGAAATTGCTTCTTTTACAAGCAGCTTTCCACCTAGTAGAATGAGAGACTTTCCATTGACTGTTTTGTCATAACATCATCCCAGCATCAGAGCACATCAATGATTCTATATATCAAAGAACAGTCCCAGCTGATGTTCATAACATGACTGTGAAGACCAACACGTGAATTTAATTTGTTTCACAAGACTACGACTACTCACAGGGACAGTAATGATGATTTAAATGTATCAATGATAACTCTCCTATCCCTCAACTTTAGAAACTGAGGACATTTTTATTTTTAGTAATGGTAAAAATAAGAAGCAACTTACTAGACAATATATAAACTCAGTTCAAATGAAGTCATGTATACAAAGAAATAAAACATGATGCCTACGGAATGTGTTTTAGGGTTTACCATAATGAAATACAATGTCACAATGAAACATTATTATCATAAAGAAGGAAATGTACCCACAGAAGCTGCTGTTTTCACACAGGACATACTTTGCCTTTGTTACTGTGTTAAATGATATCATTAAGAAGGATACTACTTTTTTAAAGTTGAAGAATTTTAAGAGCTTGCTGGTTGAGTTCTGTAGAAAGTAACTACAAGTTCAGTATGCCTTATTCAAAATGTATGGGATCAGAAATATTTCAGATTTCAGAGTCTTTCAGGTTTGGGAATATTTACATAGACTTTACTGGTTGGCAATCTCTAATCTGAAAATGTGAAATTCAGATGCTCTGAAATTTGAAACTTTTCACGTATCGTGCTAGTACTCAAAAAGTTCTGGAATTCTGGAGCATTTTAGATTTTTGGATTAGAGATGCTCAGCCTGAGGCAACATTCACAGTGATCTGGAAAACAACTTCATCTGATTCTTTACTGGTTACTTCAATTTTCTTCTAAATACAAATCCCAGAGGATTGCTATGCAGTCATTTACATACACCTACAATTATTATCAGGGACTAACCTAGGTGATCAAAAGCAAAGAAAAAACAATTCCAGCTTTAAAGAAATACAGTCTTCTGGATTAAATTAGAATGGTTACAATGAAGTGACAAAGTAGTGTATTCAGTTTACTTAGACATCCTGCAACTTGTGTCTCTAGTGTGAAAAAGAATTTAGCAATCTGGCTCAAGGGCTGACAAAAACAATAACTGTTTTAAGATCCTATAATCCCCCTCCTTTCTCCTCTTCTTAATAAAATAGTAAGAGCTGGTCAGTCACATGACCCTAACATACTGTGGGCACTAAAGGTCAACCTGAGATAGGAATCTTAAAAACACTCCTGCAATTTATGTTATATGCATTTATGAATCTGTCAAAATGAACCTCATGATTATGTATAATGTACTAATAAAACATTAAAAATATTCCTGCAAAATACACAACTCTTTCACACACACACACACACACCCCACACACCTTCTTATGCTATCTTGCAAACTGGTACATTTAAAAGTGTAATGCGCTTACCTTTACAGTGTTAACAAGCTGTCCATCAATATAGAGGGCTGCAGTACTGTTTTTCAGCATGCCTTTGCTCATCACCAAAACCAAATGATGCCACTGTCCCTCAACTATAAGCTCTGCACATCGAAAGCGGGCACAGCATGGCAAAATCTCATAAAAAGAGGATTCTTCACTAAAATCATCAACTAAAATAATGGGGGAAAGATGTATAAAACTTTTGCCAGTATCCTCTCTGTTCTGATAATAATTCATATTCAGATAAGCATGTTTTGATGCTTAAGTTAAAATAAAATAATGATGCACATGAAAATTCCCTGTTCACTCAATAATTATATCTGTAGTAAGAAATAAAGCCTGGCATCTATGCTTACTTTCATCTGCTAAAGTACATACAATTATAATCAAAGAAAGTTAGAATAGCTAATTAAGTAAAAAAGAAATAAGATAATTGGACAATAAAAGTTATGGTAAACAATAAAAAGAGATCAGTTGATGCCAAAAAAACAAAACAAAACAAAAAACAAAAAAACCCCCAAAGAAACAGACAAACAAAAAAACCCAAATGGGACTACATCAAACTGTACAAAAAAGGAAACAATCAACAGACTGAAAAAGCAACTTATGGAATGAGATAAAATATGCACAAGCTACATATCTGATAAAGGATTAATCTCTAACATATACATACATAATTCAAACAATTCAATAATGAAGAAGATAACAGCCCAATTTCTTCTAAGACACAAAAATAGCTGATAGGCATACAAATTCAAGCTCGACATCACTAACCATCAGAAAAATGCAAACCAAAACCACAGTACGTCAGCCTGTCAAGATGGCTATCATCAAAAAACAAAAGCTAAGTGGTGGTGAGGAGGATGAGAAATTGGAAGTCTTGTGCACCATTGGTGGAAAAACAAAATGGTTTTCTGTCATGATATAGAAAGTAGCATGAAGGTTCTTTAATAAATTGAAAACAGAACTACCAAATGATTCAGCAATTCCACTTCTGGGTATTTATCCAAAAAACTTAAATCATGATCTCAAAGAGACACTATATTAACATTCCTGTCAACCGATGAATGGATACAGAAAATGGGATATACATGCAGCAAAATGCCATTCTACCTTAAAAACATTAAAATAGATTTTTATAGTTCTAGATTCAAAAGGAGAAAACAGAAAAAGACAAATACTGACCATAATTTTGAAGTAGTTCCTCTTTAGTGGAAACAATCAGAGAACGGTCTTTTGCTGACAGAACTATGGCAAGGCACACGTAATGCTGCTCAGAAGAATTTGCTCGGCGAACGATAGTAAGGAGTCTGACAGGGTGGTTATTAGGAGGAGAACTGAAATGTTCAATACAAAACCAGCTAGAATAGCTTAAGCCAGATGGAGGAGGGAAGAATCTTTCACCTGAAGTAAAAGTAGCAAAATGAAAGAGTGTTTTGACTCATATTTACATTTAAAAAGAGGCCAACAAAAGCATATGAAGGCTCTACTGAAAAATATTTACCAGAACCAACGCCGCTGACCACAGCCCCATCATTAAGACATGTTGTGACAGCATTATTTGTAGGGGCATTATGAGGAGCCAAACTAGGCAGGAACAGGCAGCTATTGAATAAAAAACAACATATATATTAGAGGTAACTATTTCTTCTCTTAACACTATGGATGAACCACTGTGAAATAAAGTGCCAGTGTTTAAAAGAGATAAAAGATCAAAGAATGAATCTGAATACCATGAAAAGCCCTTTCTGTCTCTTAATTATGTGAGAGCATTAAACAAAATGCTTTAAAAATCACTAACAATATAATGGTAAGTTTAAATTCTTAAAAAATAAGATATAATTTGCATATGTAAAACGCATAAATGTACAACCTCAATCACAGCATCAGGACAATTTCATCATAAAAACTTCCCTGTGCCCATTTCCAATCACTGTCTCCTGTTACCACCATTCTGATTAGTTTTGACTATTTCCAACCATCCATTGTTTTGATAATGACCCATGACTACATGTTTAAAATACAACTACAGAGTTAGATAAATGTATAAGAATCCCACAAACAATGTATGCATGTGCAAATTATCTACGAGCAGTCTAAAAGTGATAGATCCAGCTATTTGTAAAAATACAAGAAATAATGAAAGAGTTTGTACTGGCTTATATTTACATTAAAAGGGGGCCAACTAAAGATATAAACTTTATAATCTAGCTGTTAGATCTATTAGCATCTGTGTCTATTTTGAGGCAGACGGACTCCATAAACTTCTAGGTTGTCTGTAGATTCTTTATTGCTGCTTGTGCTACTGTAGCCTTTTCTGCCCCTTAATTTAATTTACTCATTAGAAGTGACAGTCACTGAATATTGATAATGTATAAGAAACTATGTTAATATTTTGTGGGACAGCATGATGACAAAACCTAGGCTAGGAGCTTTTCATCTAATTTTAATTTACACATTACCTATACATATTCATATTTATTGTGTCATGGTTGGCAAATTTTCAGGAGATGGCTAGATGATAAACATTATGTGCTCTGTGAGGTAGCAACTCTACCAGCTGCTATCAAAAATATCAAAGTCTGAACAGAGTGTCAAAGAAGTCATAGAAAATACTATGTTATAATAAAACTTCATCCAAAAGAATTTAAAAGGTCCTCACGAACAAAAGCAGATTTGGCCCATGAGCCTTAGATTACTGACTCATTTGTTACATTGATTTATTTAATATAATAATTAAGTTGAAATAATTAAATGTAGAAATCTTAAAATAGCATTCTCAAAGAACAGAAATTATTTGAATACATATAGTGTAGTATATACCATAATATGAACTGACCAAATAAATTTAAAACAAAAGATCTATTTGCAAAGTCATAAAGCAGAGGATAAAACAATAGAATAAGGCTATCTTATAATTTCCTTACCCAAACCCTTCAAGGGACGTGTCAAATTCAACAAATGCTGGAGTAACCGATGACCCATGAAGTCTGATGTCATGTGGGGTTGTCATGGAGACCAGACACTTCACCCTGGTCAAGGGTACAGTACTACCTTCTGCAGATTTTACCAGGCTCTTGCTTATCCGGTAATGGTTATCTTCAGGTAAGCTAAAAACACTGTCAGAACCCAGACCTTCCAGAGATGTGATCATACTATCTGTAAGTCAAAGAAAATCTCTTGGGGAAAATACCATACAGAATTTTAAAATAACTCATAAGGCTAATTTACTTTTAAACACCCATTTTAATTTCAATATATAATTATCTTCTTTTTAAATACCAAGAGCATTAATCAGGTTTAATGTACTTTATATTCCCTTTTAAACTTAAATAGGCTATTTCCTTTTTTACTTCAAACTAAATTAATATGCACATTGCAGAAACACTGGGAACAATTAAGAATAAAAGTACAATTAAGAATAAAAAATCACCAATAATCACCTGTTATGAGGTAACTTAAGAATTTTATACTGATGTAAAACTATTTATGCTGTTATTTTACAAAACTACTTTTCATCATTTCTCTTTGAAAAGAAAGCAAAATATTCTAGAAGCATTAAAACAAAAAGAAATAGGTAATCTTTCTTGAGAAAAATATCAGAGATAAACTACCACAACTTGATTCCTGCATCTTCCCCCATTTGTACTTCTTTCCTAAAAATTATTAAAATTAAATCTGTGATCACAAAGTTGAATTTAAGGATTCCTATATGTATATAAATGGCAACAATTTCAAGAATGAAAAAACAAATTTTAAGCAAACTGTCCTGTCTTCCTAGGAATATATCACAAATGTAATGGAGAAAACATCTCCTCTGAAGATGAACCACGTGGGTGCATGTAGTTATTCCCCTCGTGTGTGCAGGACATTCAGACAACTATGAAAATATTAAATTCTCTCAGGGAAAGGAGCTATATTTTGTTTCTATTCTTAGCAAAAGAATAATAACTCAATTCTAAAGAATTAAATAAAGTACAAATACAACACAAAAAATATATAAAGGTCTTGGGGACATAGCTCAGTGGTAGAGGGCTTGCCTAGCATGTGCAGGATCCTGGGTTCAATTCCTAGTACCACATAAATACATAACATGTATATTATTACAATAATAGCTACAGAAAGTAAAATACTTTGTTGTCTGCTAAAACTGTACTGAAATTCAAAAGCTCTTAAAGCTTCCATAACACAGTATTTTTGTTCATCACTAGTAATAATTAGCAGGCAGAAAGATTAACACTGAAATAATGGTTGAATCTCTCTGAGTTCAGAATTCTCACCCCCAAAATGAAGGAGTTGATCTAATATGATTGCCACCTCCTCTCAAAGAAGCCAGTTTATTTTTCTAAATATTCTTTTGCCTGTTTGACTAGTAATGGTCACCTTAATCTTATCAAAACAAACGTCTTATCACTATGGCTACAACAATACAAAATGATTTAGAAACTAAAAATGAGCAAAACTACAGAATTAAACTTGAGAGGAAATCCAATGCAACTGGCTCCCGTGGGAACACCTCAGGAGTGGATGGGCTCCACGACAGCCTGGTAAACAGTGCCTGCCCTGTGCTAACCCCCCAGATCAGATTTCTATTAGCCTAATGAAAAATCTTCTCCTTGGAGGATTCTTAGTAATACTTACTAAATCTCTCTCTATGAAACTATTTTCATCTATTATTTTTCTAGTAGGTTCTCTGTTCATTTTAAAAACACTGGTGTTTCATTCTCAGTCTTGTTTTGTTAATTCTTGCCATTGGACTAGAGGATGTCACAATACCTACACAAACAACCCATCTAATATAGCCTGTATTGTCCAAAGAGCGTTTACCTCTGCGTCACTCCTGAAGCCACTTGGCTTCACTTATTTCCCCATCAGGCCTACATTCCTTGGTGTGTAAGTTTAACTGTCTTTATCAGTATTTCTAATTTCTGTCCTCTATGTCTTTTCTGCAGCAGGTGTCCTGTAAATCAATAGCCTGGTTATAATAATGCAATCAACCATTCCCTAGTTCAGGCAGCAAAGGCTACTTGAGAAAAGGAAACAAATCCTTGATCCACTGAGAAAGGGCCGCTCTTCCTCCCACACTGAGGCTTATTCTGCCCATAGCTCTCATCTCCTCTGGATCCTAACACCACCAATCACTGCTCCCCCATGCTAACTGCTCTTGTGTTCACTTAATTGACTTGACTGTGTGTCTCTGTTTAAATAACAACTAACAACAAAACTTTTCTGTCTTTCCTTTTATAAACTTGAAATAATATTAATCCACCACATGATTTGCACAAATAAAAGAAGTCAGCAAACAGAATATCAAAAGTCAACTTACTTCTCATCTCTGGCTCGTAACACAGTGAACTTGGTTTGTGGACCCTATATTGCTTTAGCAGTTTTTTGTCCCATGCACCACAATTCAAAGGACTTGCCAAACGTAAAAACTCTCTAAAGAAGAAACAGAGCAAAGTTATTCCTTGACTGAGACTATATATAATTCTGAAACCAAATACCAACAAGGTAGATTTAACAGATTATAACAGACCAGTTAAAATACAAAATAAATGTAAAGCTATTGTGAAATGATGTACAATGTTAATTTCATATCTGATCATATCTGATCACCATACACCTATAAGATCTACTATGGAGTTTTCAAAATTCAAAAGCTAATAAAAATGTTTAAAAAGTGCCGCAACTCCAGTTATGTCTGAACCCAAACTTATACCTAAACCTATAGTTTTCAGATGTTCTGCATCTCACTGAAATATGCTTTGATTCTTCTTTATCAGGTTTTTCATATTCAGAAAATCAGAAAATACTGCTGATTCTGCTCCCCCCAAATGTCTTAAATCTGCCACCTTTTCATTCTTGCTAATACCACCCAGATCGATTACAATATTTTTATATTCTTGAAGGAGAGTCTTAATTACCTCCTGTGTCCCAGCTCAATACATTCATCACTAAAGTTAGTATCTTTCAAAACTAAAATATGTTCAATGTCACTCTATTGCTTAAGTCTCTCAGTGGCTGTTCAATCTTAGTAGATAGAAATCCAAACTCCTCAACATGAATAGTACACAGTACCCACATGAGATGATTTCTACCTTACTCCTCAACTTCACTCTCTCATTTTTCCCCCAATCATAAATTATTCTCAAGGCGTACTAAATTCTTGTAATTCCCTATGAATGCTACATTCCTTTCTTGCTCTGGACCATCAAATTTGCCTTTCTTATTGCTGAGAATATTCTTTCCTCCACTTCTTTCTTATTTGGCTAATTCCCTTCCATAATTTGCTTCTTAACTGCCATTTTCTCCACAATGTCTCCTCTGAGACACCCTCACAAGAAGTCTGGGTAAGTTGCCCTTATATAAACTCTGTAATACTGCTCTTATAAAATTGAATATACAACATTTTAATTTCCCACTTACTTGACTGTATTCCTTATTAGAATATACATTATTTGAGACCATGAATTTTTCTTTTTCAGTCTACCAATGTTTCCCCAGTGCCTAAAATATAGTAAGGGTTTTAAAAAATGGATAATCCACATGTCTAGGTCTGGAAATGACAGTAATGGATAAAGAATATTCCATATCTATAATTTTTACAAATAAGCTGTTCTTATTTCAAGCATGGAAAAGATATACACTATTATGAAGAACCAGAATATAAAGTATATGGAGCATGTCCTCCTGAAATGTGCCACACACAGATATAATAAATTATCCAGGAATTATACATTATAGTATTCTTTAGTATTCTGTCATTTATGGCATTGCATATAAAAAAAAGAATGCTTCACTGTATTTTCAATCCTCTGTTGCAGAAAAAAAAAGGTTTAAAAAGGCAAGTACCTGTAGCCTGTAGAATATTACACACAGTTTATAGTCTATGTGTGGTTCATAAGTAGCAAGAAATGAGCACTATGGGCACAATAAGTCTTGGTGTGGGAGGAGGAGCATCCCTTTCTCAGAGTATTAAGGATTTGTTTCCCTTTCTCAATCAATGGCTCATCACTTGACTTTTTCCAAGCATTCACTGTGAGAATAGAGCATGTCCAAAATGGTTGATTTTCACTGCTTACTGTTTATCTTGCTATGCCATACAAATTATTTGTTTTGGCAAAATACTAGCATTAGGTATGAGACAATCTCTCCAACTCTCTCAACTTTTAAAGTAGCAAATTATCAAAAAGGATGTGGAAAAATATCAATGTTATCTTCAAAGCTGTGAGACTGAATACACCCACCAGCTGATGGATGAGGGGAGTATGACTGTCTTTCATCTTGGTATTATCATGGCCTAGCATACTGATACAACACTGCTTGACAAATGTCTGCTATATATGTTTTCCTTAATCCACCATTTGTTTGTAGTCAGTTTAAAAAATAACAAATTTCAACCACTTTTAAGAACATTTATAGAAGTATTATACAGCAAGAATACTTTAACAGTGGATAAAAATAATCTAATGAAGAGATCAGCATATACTCCCAAAATGATAAAATGAATATATTTTTATAAGAAAGATCACAATGATTTATGTATTAAATCTGTTTAGCTATGTAATTTCAAGGGAAATGCAGGGGGAAAAAGCTTAAAACCCAGCAAGTTTCATGTCTAAAATATACAGCACTGTTTCTCTTGCATTATAACAGTTTTCAGGTTTTCAAAAATACATGTTTGAAAGATTCACAAACTGTGGTACAGACACAACAGAGAATATTATTGAGCAATAAAAAGAAATTACTGATACACATAACTTGTATGCATCTTATGAACATTATGGTAAGTGAAAACTGCCAATCTCAAAAGGTCATACACCACATAATCTCATATATATAACACTCTCAAAAGACAAAATTATTTGCAAGCTGGGAGCAGTGGCACATGCCTGTAATCCCAGCAACTCGGGAGGCTGAGGCAGGAGGAAGCGACTTAGCGAGGCCCTAAGCAACTCAGCAGCAACCCTGTCTCTAAATAAATAAAAAACAAAAATATAGGGCTGGGGATGTGGCTCAGTGGCCGAGTGCCACTGAGTTCAATCCTGGGTTATAAATAATAATAATAATAATAATAATAATAATAATAATAATAATAATAAAAAAAGACAAAATTATGAAGATGGAGAACAGAGGAGTAGGTTTCCAAGGCTTGGGGATGGTAGAAGATAAGGGAGTGGGTATGACAATAAAGGGGGAGCATCAGGAGATATTTATGACATCTTGGATTGTGTGGTGGTCACATAAATTTACACATGGATACAATAAGAGACAATCTATGCAAACATAGATATATCATACCAACATCCACTTCTTGGCTCTAATGCTATATTATAGTTATGTAAGACTTAACCACTGGAGGAAACTACATGAAGGTGACAAGGAACCTTTCTGGCCTATCTTTACAAAGTATTGCAAATATATAATTATTTCAAAATACAAAGTTTCAGAAGACCTTTTTATAAGTTATTACCTACAAAAAGTTCTTAAATATATAGATTTAAGTCATACACATAATTAACATGATATTTTTAAAGGAAAAGGAGTTTGTTAGATTCAAGTAGAAGAAATAACCAATGGACAGAAACATTGTTTACTAATAAGCAGATCTGTTTGAAAATGCTGTATTTTAAGTATTTTGTCCATTTTTGTTGTTTTTCTTTTGCCCACAGGTAACTGAATGTGCCCACCTCAGTGAGAACTCTTGAATCACAAAGACTCTAGGAATGGCCATGACTAACTCTGGCCAATTTTGTGTGAATAAGAGACTTACTGACCTCAGCACCATGGGCTCCAGGGCCTGGGAGGCTAAGCGTTCAAACATGCGCTGCAGGGGTGGGTGCAGAGAGTGGTCCTCGTCAGCCAGGGCAGCACTGCACCTCTGCAGCAGTCGTGCATGAAGACCAGCTTCACACATGACTTGCTGGTTTCTTTCTGTGTGCACCAGGGATTGTAAAATATTTGCCACAGCAAGTTGAAGGTCCAAAGCATGCTAAAGTCAACAAAAAAATCCATGTCACCACAGCATTCTTAGTAACATAGGTGACAGTTCTTTCTACCTGCAGGACACCTTTCAATATAAGGTCTCTAGATGTTTCAAAATACATTCAAGTAAATTAAGCAACTGTCTTAGAGTAATACAGCACTTCTAGAACAGAGCCATGTAAAAATTTGTACTTTAATTCTGCTAGAAGCAAAGAGCTGACTCTACACTCTTCCAATTCTTTTGGATTACATGACTGTATAACTAATAGTTCTATTTTAATAGAAACAGTAGGTGCAGTCTTTTTCTTTCCCCCTAATAGGTAAATAGCTGAAAGGAAGGCTTATCATTTACATTTATGACATTTTAGGCCCTAGAGGGGCCTAATGAGAATAGTTCCCCAAACTTCAACTCATCTGAACTTTTGAGAGCTACAAGCCAAAACAGTTAAATAGCTCAATGTAGAATCTTCAGTTATTTTTCTTTCTTTATCATTCATTAACAATTCCCACTGCTAAGCAGGATTTACAAGGGGAAACAATTATTTCAATTTCAGAAGTAACCATCTTGGTTGCTTCTGTAACATGAGTTGTATTCTAATATACACAACTATACCACACATACTGGAAGGTAAGACTCAAATAGCAACATGCTGTTTTTTCCTTTTCCTACTTGAGTATGTGATAGGTTAACATCTTCACAGCATTTTCCTTCTTCCTGTCCTCCCCCGCCCCTTAGCTCATATATGCACACACATTCCTTTCACTCATTGAAGATGGGAAGGAACTAACATATCCAAGCTTACTTCTGGCTGTGTGACTGACCCAACAGAGGCCAGGAGGTCCAGCATGGCAAGCATGGCTCCAGGATGGATGATGACAGCATCAGAGCTCTGGAGAGAGGATGCCGCCACATGCAGTTTCAGGTCAGCAACATTTTTCGCAGGGCAGACAGGGGGCGTTGAAACAGAATGATATGCATGCCTATAAAAAGAAAGAAAGAAAGAAGGGTTATTTGGTTTTTAATTCTGACTACATTCTCAGTTTATTTTCTTCATCTTTTGTTACTTTTATTCACTGATAAGCAAAACGTCTTACAATTCAGGGATTGGTTACAAAGACTTTATGGTTGGAATACAAAAGCAATATATTATCAACTCTCATAAGTCACGTGTAGACAATTTAAATATTAATTCTTCTTGGCTCTAATGTCTTTACCATTTACTATTTGGGTTATTTCATTAAAGAATGGCATTATTCCAGATGTAAAAAACACGATCACAGAAATAGATTCAAAGCTCTAGAAAGATCAAAGTTCCAATGATATTTGATGAGTGATCAAGTTAAATTAATCTCTCAATGAGATTGTTTTCTTTTGCAACTGCCCATGTTTTTAATTCTTCATTAACTCATGGGCAACACAAGGTCAAATGGCTTATTCTATAACTGGAGTAACTTGAGTCAGAGTTGGCTCAGAGACCTGGCTATCTGAGGGTAAACATATTAAGCATCAAGGAAGTTTTCCTTTAGATTATTTAGAATACCATCACCTCTTAAATCAATTTCTACTATCATTGAAAATATTCAATTTTTAAGAAGGCATATTTCATGCAACTTTTTTTTTTTTTTTTTTTTTTTAGTTAGAAAGGGGACCCATGTCCTGAGAAGAATGTTTCTTCTCATCAAGGGTGTCTCTTTTCTATTTCATACTATTAATCTACAATTTATGAATTTTGTACATTGTGCATCTTGGCACTAAGAAACAGATGCCTGTTGCTACAGTCTATGGGAGCTTGTTGTTCTGATGAGTTGGGCTCAGTATAATTTGTCTAATGCTGAGCTCTATCACCGAGAGCAGTGCAGTTTCAGCTCTGGCATGAAAGCAGCTTGGGAACAGACGCTTTACATCAGTGAATTAGGAGAAAGAATTGGCAACTGCCATGTTTTCAAAAAAAGCACCATTCTCTTTTAAACAGAGATTCTAGAAAAGCATTCAGCTTCACTTATAAAAAAGCATATGGACTCTCCCAGTTAATTTAAAAGTCATAAGCATATCCTCTACCCATTCTTGTTTTCACTTCCTGTATATGTTGCTGTTTTTCATTCAGAAAAATTTAATTTCTAAACTTACTAAGAAAGAGGTTTCTAAATCTTTATTACTAACAGGTATCCTTCTATGTTGCTCCCTTTGTTCCTTAAAATATTTTGATTCATCCAGGAAAAAAAGGTTCACAATTCTTCTATCATCCAACAGGGATTCCCAACCATTCACTTCAGGTATTTCATAAAAAGTATTTCATTATACACGAAAAGTAACTCAAATTTGAGAAAAACACATTCTAACTGAATTTATTCTTACTTTCAAACCTATTACTAAAGTAACAAATTTAATCCAGATTAGAACTTAACGTATGGCTAAACCAGAAAGATGCCTTTAATGTCTTTGGAAACTGAATTCTTTCCTAATAACTATAACTAGTATAGTGGTAAATTTTTAAAATCTTGAATAAGAAAATAATATTCTCATAAAGGAATTATGTTATTTTAAAACCAGAAAAATACTGCAAACATTGTTAAAATCTAAAACATGGTACTTATTAACTAAAATTAGGTATATTCTGACAGGGGTTAAAACAACCTGAATTATTACTAAGCCCCATAGGTATTACCCTAGGTACTACCACTTTTTAAATTTATGGATTATGGTAAACTTATTAGTTAATTCACAAGCAAGAGATAACACTGGCAAAGAGAACAAACGACATTTCAAAATTTGGTGAATTTTTATGCTGAATTTATTTTTAAAAGTTATGAAAACTGCTACTTAATATTTCAACCTAAATTCTCATATATTTAAGACTCATTTACCTCTTTTGGGAATATAATGTTAAATGTTTAACTCTGAATCTGCTTTATCTAGTGTGCAGAGACACTGAATAATGAACTCCATATTTGCACACAGTAACTAGTACTCGTCATCTTTTCCTCCATGGCAGTTCTATTTGGTATAGTTTTGGTTATTTTGTATTTTGTTTTCACTTCCTCTAATTCTGAACATTGTTTAACTATATAATTTGGCGAGGTCTTTCTCCCCAATTTTTAAAATAACTAGAAAAGAATCTCCAGGATTTTACATGTTTAGACAAATATCATAAATTCAACTCTTCCTTAGTGTCTGAATGCTCTACAGGTTATAAAAACACGGTACAACAGTATTTTCTCCTTTTGCAAACAACACAAAACAAAATATCATGTTTTGCCAGAAGAAAAAGATGCCCATGAACTGATATGATTGTTTTGAGAAGTTCTAGAAATAGTGTGACTAAAATTCTGATTTCAAAAGATAATTTATTTGAGTTTGTGAAGTAAAAACAATGTACTATTTATTCATTTATGATATTTATTTTTAAATAAAATGTATGTAACCTGACTAGAATGATAACCTGAAAATGTCAACATAGATAGTATTAGCATGAACAATATCAGGGGCTTCTCATCTTTGGTACAGCGTCAACAGGTAACTCTGGAGAACTCACATGGATTAGGAGACTCATTCAACTAGTTCTATTAATTCAGCAACAGTTTCCCTTTAAAGACCTGGTATATGGTACTGAAAGCAATGAGAAAACATTACTGATTTAAAGCCATAAGTAATTATGCCAAGGAAGAAAATGTTTTCCCTGATCAATCATCATTTAAATACAAGAAGTTCTAATGGATGTTTTAAAAATGTTTTTCTTTAATCTGTAAATCTCTCTTTTGTGGATCTGAGTTAATATTTATAAAGGACTAAATGTCTTTAAACACAATTTTTAGCCCTTTACCATTTATGATATGATCACTACATTTTAAAAATATAATCTTAAATAATTTAAACTGTTAAGTAATTAAAATTGTTTTTCTAGTATTCAGTAGTTCTTTGGGATAGTGAGCACACATTAGTTTTCAAACACAAAAATCTCTTACCTTATTCATTTTAACAGCAGAAAGCTATACTAAGTAAACTCAAATTTATTTAGTTTCTTGAATTAGGATCAGTTATTAAAAAATAAATAAAAAAAGAGATATGGGCTGGGAATGTGGCTCAGTGGTACAGCACTTGCTTGGCATGTGAGAAGCCTGAGTTTAATTTCTAGTATTGCTATTAAGAGAAAAAAAAAAAAAGGAAAGAAAGAAGAAAAGAAATAGTAGTTTGGGGGCACAGATAAAATGTGTAGGCCCAAATTCATTTAAGACTATGTTGAACAATTTTATTGTTAACTATAATGAGGTGTAAGCCCCAGTATAAATTTAAGAGGAAAGGAAACTATGTCTTTCCGCCTACCTAATGAATACTACTATAGATATAGAGTCAACCCTCAGTATTTCCAGGGAACTGGTTCCCAAACCCCCTGTGGATATGAAAATCCATGGATGCTTATCACTTATATACAAAGGCACAGTATTTGCATGAAACCTAAGTACATCCTCTGATATACTTTAAATCATCTCCAGATTTTGTATAATACCCAATACAATATTTATATACTACATGAATAGTTGTTATACTGTATTGTTTAGGAAACAGTAACAAGAAAAAGTCCATACACGTTCACTACAACCACAATTTTTTAAAAAATATTTTCAATCTGAGGTTGGATGAATCTATAGACATAGAAGGCTGTCTGTATTTCATGCTAAAATACAGAACGTGTGATAAATATTTTTGAGGCACTAACTACAATCATATTCCAGTCTAAAAATCTGAACAAAAGTATTAAAATAATACACTTGCATGATTTTTTCAGGATTCAATTTTCCAAAGCTACACTTGGAGGTATTTATAAAAGAGTTATGACTTGAGGAAAACAGGAAAGAAGACTTACTTGATGCCAACTGCAAGGACTATGATCATTCTGAGAGCAGGTTGCAAATGAAATCTTAAATGGATGTTAACTGTACTTTTGTCAATCAACTGCTTTTTTTTAGATTTATAAGCTTTACATACAAGGTAGATTGGATCAGCTTACAAATTTACATGAAACAGATGAACATAAGAACCGGGGTAGGTTTTCTTCACTTTTTTTAAAGTTTAGCTTTGACAAATCTCCATTATGGAATCATATTGGTTGAGCTTGATTAAGAAAATATACATTTATTTTCAGTGCTATGAGTTCATTTTAGAGTAACAGTAAAAAACAAAGAATGACGCCCAAAAAGAAAGTGAAAAGAAAAAGTAGACAGTATCTAAAGATCCACTGCACCCTCATTTCTAACTTATTTTTAATATATGATATGCCTGCTATCAAACCAAGATGTGTAGTTGTGACTAATTAACACAAATGACAAAATTCTACATGTCCTTCATAGCTTCATAGCTTCATAGCACACATTTTATTCTCATTAATATACCAAAGGGAAATTAATAAACTTGAAACCTAAAAAAATACAGAAAGAAATCAAAAAAACAAAACCCTCTGAAGTTACAAACAATCACCACATTAACACATAAGTAAGCACAGGAAAACCCCACACAGATAAAGATTGACTTCTCTTATAAGATCAGTACCTTTTCCTTGACAAAGCTGGTGTCCCCCAAGGAGAGGGGAGAGAAGACTCACTTGTCAGGCAAGGAGGAATCTGTTCTGCACGACTACAGACGACAAAACAGACAGGGCGGTTTAGAGATATTAGAAGAGAGCACCAGGTTGGTAGTTGGTTAGTTTCACAAGAAAGTTTAATAAGGAGCATCCTCCATATTCACAGGAATGAGGAACAAGACTACACCTCATGCACTGAGTGACACAGAAGAGCATGCTTAAGGTACGTGCTTATCCCTACTAATGTGAACATTTAACACATTTGTTAAGCAGTGCTGTAGGCCCTGTTTTTAATAATTCAAACTAAAAATGAGATATATGAACTAGGATAAGTAGAAAACAGAAGTTGAATCTTATTATACAAATTTATAGAGTTTACTCCTACAAAAGCATACAATCCCATGTTTTCCTGGAAATTAAGAATATATATATGCAATTTTACTTTCAAAATGGGAAAAAATGGGAAATAATTTTTCTTACAATACTTAGATTTTCAAAGCTAATTCTTAAAGACTAAGAAGTATTGTTAAGAAGCAAGAAATATCCCAGTAGATATTTAAAAGTAGATATCCCATGTTAAAGAACACAAAACCTCTCAGAGGCTCTCATTATTTACTTGGAAACAATTCCCTTATAAGAGAAAACTATAGTAACTGTTAAAAGTGATAATGCTTAGAACAGGTAACTTATCAGCGTGATCACTCTTACATTATTTTCAAAGTGAGAATTAATTGAAAACACAGTAGAAGCACTGAAAATAATGATTTAGATAAAGTGGCTCTCCAATGTTCTTACTTAGGAAACCTGGATTTTCCCCATCACAGAATATGTCACAATATATTATGATTATTTATGTGTCTATTATCAGCTAAAGGACAGCAAGGATCAAGGCAGTCTTGCACAGAACTGAATCCTGAATGACAGAATGCACAATGATTCAGCATGCAGCAGGTTTTCATTAAGCACTTATTTACTGAGGAAAGAGTAAATGACTCTGAAGGATCTTCAACTTGATGATTCAAGACATTGATATGTCTCAGAGTTATATCATTTTTCAAGAATTATGAAATGTTGAGAATGACAGGTTATCTGCCATCTGTCTGGGAATAAGTATAATCATAAGCATATTCTCCTACTGATAACCAGTATCTATAAATCTGTTGCACCTAATGTTTTTTAAGGATAAAGGGGGAAAAAAGAACAATAGTAAACATAATTAATAAAGGAAATTTCACAGAAATTCATTAATAAAGGAAACTGTTCCACTAAATGCAATAAGAGCTAACTAAACCTGAATTTACAAATAACACACTTCCATGATGAAAAACTCAGCATGATGTCAATGGTATTATTCCCAAGTGATATACTTGTTCAAGCAAACAGGACAGATGATTCATTTGTTTTCATTTTCCTTTGGATTAACACATAATTCAAATCTTAATGTGGAGCATTAATGCTGAGTATGCCCTGTAATTTGGAAGACAGCCATACCTGTCAAAAGAATCTGTGGCTACTTTGTAGAGGTAAATAAAGAGTTTACTGCAGTGCTGTAAAGTAGGTGACACTGAGTCCACAGAGACCACGTCTTCCTCTAGCAGTCTTTGAAATGGCTGTGTATTTGAGGGGAAGACATTCATGGCGCTTATTTTTCTTAGGTCTGAGAAGCAGCCAAGAAATCGAACAGCATCTGCCAACTTCTCATACTGAATCTCTGTTTTGAAGAAATGAGAGTTGGCTGGCTCATAGCGCATTGCCGCAGTCAATGTGCAGAACACGGTGTGGAGAAGTTCAAACACTTGATTCTGGTTCACTTTCTCCCAGCCATTCTTGGGGGGAGAGCTCAAAGATCTTTCCATAGCAACAAGCAAGGATGTAATGTACACAAATCCTCCAACTTTCCTAAAAACCGTTCTTGAACGATGGCTTTCTCGAAGGACTGAAAGGAGGGCCTACAGGGAACAAAAGACAAAAACAAACATAATTAAAACTTTTTAAAAAGATCAAGCCAAAAGCTATTATGTATAAATATCAAAGGGAAACAACAGTCTGTGAACATCTGATATAAATGCTATTGTCATTTACCCAGTAACTACTTCTATAAACCATATCAAATACTGTGCTGATTAAAAAATGCCATTATTAGTCAGAAGATAACTTCAGGTAACACCATCCTACAATTCTTTTGATAGAATGCAGTTTGATCTAAATGTTGGCTAAAATGCTTTTTCTGTCTGTAATTGATGATGCTATTCAGTGATTTCACAAAGTAATTTTATTAAATAAGTTAAATATTTTAGTCCAATTTTACACCATCACAAAAACTTGTGACTGTGTATGCATACATAAACTGATTTATTCTAGGAGGAATTCGAGAGATGATCAATCGGGGTAGACAAGACTGAGATCTTTTAATTTCATATGAAATGCCCATATTCTCATGTCTTTGAAAAAGATTCACTTCATGGGACTTATTAGACATTCTCTCTGCAAAATGAATAGGGAGAAATAAAACTATACCCTTTCCCAGAACAATTATAAGCAGTAAGAAACAAAACCTAAAGCAAATAAGTAAATCAAACTTTGATAACTATCAGTTATTTATTGAACTGTCATACTTTTAACTTAGCTTATTTTAAAAATACCACATTGTTGTATCACTTAATATTGTACTGGGTCTATTGAAATAATCATGTGGTTCTTGACCTTAAGTCTGTTGATGTGGTGAATTACATTGATTGATTTCCGGATGTTGAACCAACCTTGCATCCCTGGGATGAAACCCACTTGATCATGGTGCACTATCTTTTTAATATGTTTTTGTATGCGATTCGCTAAAATTTTGTTAAGAATTTTTGCATCAATGTTCATTAGAGATATGGGTCTGAAATTTTCTTTCCTTGATGTGTCCTTCTCTGGTTTTGGTATCAGGGTGATATTAGCTTCATAGAATGAGTTTGGAAGGGTTCCCTCCTCCTCTATTTCATGAAATACTTTGAGGAGTATTGGAATAAGCTCTTCTTAGAAGGTCTTGTAGAACTCAGCTGTGAATCCATCTGGTCCCGGACTTTTCTTTGTTGGTAGGCTTTTGATGACTTCCTCTATTATGGTATTTGTAGGTAAATGGATGATGTTGGAAACTCTTATGCTAAGTGAGATCAGCCAATCCCAAAAATTCAAAAGCCGAATGGTCTCTCTGATATATGAATGATGATGCATAATGTGGGGGGGAAAGATGGCAAGAATGGAGGAAAGATAGCTAGCATAGAGGGAAGGGAGGGGTGGGGGTGGGTGGGGGGTAAAATTAATAACAGAATGTGTGACAGATACCATTGCCCTGTGTACATGCATGAATGCACAGATGGTGTGACTCTACCTTGTGTACAAACAGTGAAACAATAGCTGTACTCCATTTGTGTTCAATGAATCAATAAGTAAATAAAAGAATAAAAAAAAAATATTGTACTGGGCATTTACCATGTATTAGGCACTAAGTGCTTTCATGCATTATGTTATTTAATCCTCTCAATAATCCCATGTTTTAGATACCACAGTTTAAGTATCTCTTATCCAAAATGCTTGGAACCCAGAAGATTTTCAGGTTTTTTCAGAATATTTGCATATATATAATGAGATATCTTAGGGATGTGGCCCAAGCCTAAACATGAAAGCCATTTATGTATGCAACTTATACACATACCCTGAAAGAAATCTGATGCTACATTTTAAAAATTTCTGACATGAAGTAGTTTTATGGTATGGAATTTTCCACTTGTGGCATCATACTTGCACTCAAAAAGCTTTGAAAGTTTCAGCATTGTGGATTTCAGATTTTTGGATTAGGGCTGCTCAGCCATATTATATTCCCAGTTGACAATTGAGGAATTAAGGCAAACCATGGTTAAATAATTTGCCAAAGACTGTACAGCATATTCAATGGCAAAAGTACGATTTAAATTCAGGCCAGATACCTCCTCTACTCATGCACTTAACCATGACATTATATTGTCTTGAACTGTAATGTGAAATCTGTTTATATACACAGTGGACTCCTTTCCTTTCTGGTTCAGTACTTGCAAGACAACAGATATCTACTATTATTAAAACATGACTTATTATCTTCCCCCCTCATTACATTTGAAACAAAAAATCATTTCATTAAAATACCTTATACATTTCTAATAATATATTGGAAAGGCTACATATCAATATATCAATATATATAATCACCTTTTTGAAGGATACTACTTCAGAAATTGTAAAGACTTCATTATGTGTATCTAAGTCTTAATTTATTATGTTGAAAGACAGGAAATATATAATCTAAATATGTAAATAAAATGTAAAATCACAGTATATCCCTTCCACTATTTTGCAAACAACAAATTTTCACTTTAATAATATTTGGTACTAACACAATTTCCATATCCTGTCAAATTTAATAAACCATATTTATACTTGCAATATAACTCATATCAATACAATATTTTAAACAATAAAAAAATCATACAACCTAGCCTGAAGATTAAATGCAAAAGGTAGACAGAAAACCTGGGTTCAAATTCTGATGCCAACATTAAACTGTTTTACTCTCCCAGTTAATCCTTCTGTGCCCCAGTGTCCTCTTATGTAAAATGGAAACAATAACAACAAATTAGAGTAAGTTCAAAATTAATGTAAAATGTACAAAACTCATATAGTTTGTTAGAATTATGACAGAGGTTAGAAAAAAAAAGTGCTTATAAATCCTTAGTTCAGTTTACATATTTCTGGGCAGATCCATCTCTTCCTCAAAATTGATACCTGTGAGCACTCTGATATTACAGCATAATCTCAGTATTTGAAAGCTTTCAAATATCAGGAACAATTTAATTGCTTTAATTACTTAAATCAATAAATGATGATAAGTAGCAAGCATTAAAGTTACAGTGAGACCTGAATGTTCAGTGGTTAGATAAAATTATCACTTACATCTGCATTAATATAATGTATGCAATTCAAATTTGTGTGTCAATAAAATTACACTTTAGAACACATTATGGGAATTCAGTTATACACAAAATAATTACAAATTAAATGACATAAGTCTGCGATATATGGAGGCACTGAGGCAGTTCTGAATGTGGCAGAAACGGAAAGTGAAATTGAGATCCTAAGTTCTCCCACTGCTTTTCAGCACTAAAATTTCATGCCCTCAAAGGAGAAGAATGCTAGAGGTGGCTCAGCATTTTAAGAGTCAGCTTTTAAGAGTCAGCTGTCATATTTTCAGGAATTCTGTGAGTTAGTTATTAAAGACAGTAATAATTAAAAAGTAAGTTAGGGGCTGGGATTGTGGCTTAGTAGTAGAGCGCCTGCCTAGCATTTGCGAGGCACTGAATTTGGTTTTCAGCACTGCGTACAAATAAATAAAGGTTCATCAACAACTAATAAAATAGTAAGTTATAAAAATTTGCAAGTACATTTTTGTAATACTCAAAGTGCATTACCTGCTAAGTATTTTGTATATTACTATTAATAATGCTTGTGGAAATATTCTGCAATGGGGGCTATTGGACATCTCCCAATCCATATTTCCATATTCAGCAACTTTTGAGGCCTACCACAGGCCTCAGTGGGAATACTTGTGCTATGGAAATCAGTAAACACTGTACCTCAGGGACCCTTCCAGCCTAAGAGTCAGTTAATAACATTAACCAGAAATTTTGGATTCGCTGATTATGTCTTGTTGCCTCTATCTACCAATATTTTACAAATTCAATTAAGAAGGTACCAAAAAGGGAGGGAAATGTATGTCAAAAACATTGGCAATCTTAATATCTTTTGAAGCCCTTTATTTTCTTCCTGAAATTCATTCAATTACTTAAATGTTTCTCAAATATTAATACTCAGGTAGACTTTCATTTTATTTATGAGATAAATTATCATATTGCCTTTTAAAGCTTTGAAATGATAATTTGAAATTATCATTAGGCTCAAAACAGAATGAAATACATAAAAGCATAAAGAAAAAATGCCAACTTCTCATTATAGATGAGAAATTTAGTTAAAAGCAAAGAAAATTCTTGTTGTTTGTGTCTGGAATGGGGTATATAGGAGACTAGATGCCCCCAAGTATTCTACATTTGTATAAGAATTATTTTGAGCTGAAGGCAATTAAGAAACAGATAACAAAAGCTCTCTGCCCTCCCCCCATCTGTCTAAAAACAGGACATGAATTTACAAAAGTATAGGTGTTCTCCTCAATTCTGTACCAGGAAGGTCCAAATTTCATCATGAAGACAAAATCAGACCCCCGTCAACCTAGAGAAAGTGCTAGAGGAATCGACATAACAAATTTTATTTGCTAGTCTTTACCTACCATTTATTTGCCTTCCCACAATTTTCCTTACCTATAGTCCATTTATTGTACTTTGTCCCTTCTCTAAATATTTGCTGTTCTTTGTTGATATGTTGTTCTTTAATGATATGTGACTTGGAGTTCTAAGCCACCTCCTTGAGAACTGCTCTTTCCCTGGCGATGTCATGGGTACACAAGAGTTTACAGGCTACAGTCTTCTGCTCTCACTAATCTGTCCTTGTTTACAGAGGTCATTTCCAGCTAAGAATTGAGGAGGATAGAAGGAACATTATTTTTTCCTCCCTTACAGATGAGAGTACCAGAGAAGGAAGTCTGAGGGGAGAGAGAGAAGACACAAGGACCTTGAGAGCCAAGGTAAACACACTTTTTTTTTTTTTTGGCTGTTATTATTGACATAATTTTAGACTTGAAGAACTATAAAAATAGTTCACAGAACTGAGATATCTCTTCCATATTGACATTTAACTCTAACTCTCTTTCCCTCTCTCTCCCTACCCCTCTACTCTCCTTTGCCCCTAAAAATTCCAATGTATTCTTTCCTAAAAAAGAATTCTTTTGCTTGTAATAATAAAAATCAGAAAATGTAACACTGAAACAATATAATTATCTAATCCACAGACCTAACTGTGTTTTTTTGCCAAACCCCTGGTACCACCTTAATGGCAAAAGAAAATTCAAGATGATCATTTGCTGCATGGAGGAGTCACATCACCCTCTTTACTCAAGAACAGTTTCTGAGACACTTCCTATTTTACTTTGGAAGAATATAGAAGAGATACTTTGGAAAGCCTCCCAATTTGGACTTACCTGATGTTTTCTAATAATCATATTCAGATCATACACTTTTGGCAGGAGAAACAAAAAAGTGATGCTAAAATCTCCTCAGGGCTTCCTATCAGGAGGCACATGCTTTTCATTTGTAACATTAGTGGCAAAATTAACATTGATCATTTGCTTAAAAAGAGTACACTGAAACTTTTGACAGTAGAATTTGAGACTATGTTAAAAAACAAAACAAAACCTGTTAATCCTCAAACTTTTATCTTCTGTCTTTAGCAACCAGTGATGATTTTTACCTGAATCAATTATTATGACAGTTTGCAAATGGAGATTATCTACATTTTGACTGCAAATAAGAGCTGTTCCTTGTCTTCCATTTACATGTTTGCTTCTATTTATTTGCTTTCTTATTCAATTTGATCTCTTCCCTACTTTTTGGCTAAATATAATGTTTTAAGCTCATTTTGTTTCTTTTTCTTCCTCAGACTAATAATCAACCATTTCTCTAAAGAGCCCAGATTCCTTATAAAGGAAAATGGTATTTAGAAACCATGCATCAATAAATAAATGAAAAGAATATAAGTTTTAATGGATTTCTCTCAATTTACTCGAATGTTATTTAAACACAAGGGCTGGTTTCTAGCAAAAAAAAGGCTATGTCTCTTTTGATTAAAATTATTATTATTCATCACAGAAGTTAAAAGCACAACTCCTTACAGAAACTACACGAGTCCAGATCTTGCTTTGCTGCTCTGCCTACTAGACACATACACTTAGGCAAATTGTTTAACCAGTCTGTGGGCTAGTTTATAATCTATAACAAAACAGGAATACTAATAATACCTATCTTTAATATGAGAACTAAATAAATAGAAGCATGTAAATGCACAGAATAGTACTTGACACATAAGAAGCAGTTAATAAAAGTTAGCTATTGTTATAATTACACCAACTTCTAGTAAGTGGAAAATTTGTTTTATATGTTATTTAGTATTTTATCTATTACACCTTACTTGCATTACTAAATTCACTTGTAAATAAATTAAAAGTGAAATATTTAATTTTAGCTTGAGTCTAAAAACTTCTTATGTTGAGATGCCAATAATTACAGTAATGTGAGAGAATATGTGTATGCAAATCTTGCATAATGGTGTTGTGGAAAAAATGTGGGTACTGAAATCTCTACTGCCTAAAAGTTAGTCATATAAACATATCCAAGTTACAGGAACCCTCTAGCCTAAGTTTTCTGATCTGCTAAATAGAACACTATTTACTTTATAGGATTGCTAAGTAAAGTGATAAAAGCCTATATAAAACTTCTAATACACAGTTTGATTTATATTTACTAGAATATCCATTATTTATATATATACATATATATACACACATTTGTGACATATGTCATGTGAAACATTTTATTTCACATGTTTAACACTGAATGATTTCAACTGAATAGATAATATACATATTTTATGTTTATTACAGTGCTAAAGCTGACAGATACACTTTTTAATTTAAGATAATTTCTATAAGCCAAGATAACTACTGCAAAGATTTAATAGCAGTAAATAAATATATACTGAAAGAGAGGAATGACCAGTTTTCCAGACCTTTAATGTGTACAAAGTTGTGGGGATTTTTTTTTTTTTTTTTTGGATACTTTGAATTTTGAAATTGCCCTGTCTCTAACTGAAATATTCATTTCAAAATGACCACAGATTTTAGTAGTTAGATGATAAACACATGCTTATCAAACCTACCCTTAAAATGTCAGTCTTTAACTGCAGTTCTGTGGGTGGAGCTGAATGCATTAACCCCAGGAGAGTGCCCATGTCATCGTCCCCATTTGGAGAGAGCACCAACTGCTGGATAGTCATCAAGGCATGCTGCCGGCATTGAGGGTACTTTACTATATTGTGTGCACATCTTGCACCCCCGAACTCTCGGAAAATTCCTTGAAGGGAAAAAAGTACAGCACTGAATAACTTAAAACATTGAAACAAGTCTGAATTAAAATTCAATTTCTTTCGTTGGTAAAATAATTTAAAAGAATCCAAGTAAAACCTACCCAGCTATTTTGACTTTTAAATTATAATGCAAAAAGTATACTGCTAAATGTCAGCAAATGTACACACACATTTTCTCTAGACTCTAATGTAAGATTAATTTCCTGATATGTTCACCGTGTCCAAATTCTCCAAATCTAAAATATTTGAAATTTCATAGGTAGGTACCAGGAAACCCAACACTGAAATCAATTTATATAAAAGGTTTTCAGATGAATATATTCAATATAAGTGAGATTTAAACTGAACAGGCTTTCAAAACAGTAGCAAGAATGGAATAAATTACCATGGGAAAAATTATAAGGAACCAAACTTTCCTCAGGCAGAAGAACAAAACAAAGAAACAAAAAAAAGAAGTAAAAAAGGAAAAAAAATTCTATAACATAAAACATCAGTCACTGTCATATTCCAAAGCATTTAGATAAATTTATTCATTTATCTATTTAATCCTCATCTCCTACCATACAGAAGTCCAAAGTGATACAGCTAATAACTGACCACGTGGTACTTATACCTACAGCGCCCACCTCTATAACCTGCACTTCTGTTCACAAATGATACTGTTCTCACATCAACTGTAATCTTTGAAAACAAAACAAAAAGGATCAAGTGACATAAATCACTAATTAGCATTTCTTCCAACTAATTCTACTCTTTATGCTTCCTTTCTTTCACTTTCTTTATTTTTGACTGATACTTTCTATGTTTACACAAAGAAGGAATTCCCTATGGCATATTTATATATACACACACCATGATTTTGTTAAGTTCATTCTGATTTCCTCCCTTTCCTGGTCCTCCTCCTCCTTCTAGATCCCCTTCTTCTACTTCACTCATCTTTCCTTCTTTCCTATACCTTTCTCATGTCTGATGCCAATTCCCCTTTTGCCCTTATTTTGCTCTATCTTCCGCATATGACAGAAAACATCTGACCCTTGATTTTCTGAGTCTGGCTTATTTCACTTAGCATGATATTCTCCATTTCCAATCATTTACTGGCAAATACCATAAGATCATTTTTCTTTATGGTTGGATGAAACTCTATTCTGTATATATACCACACTTTCTTAATTCATTCATCCATTGACTGGTATCTTACAATACAATACAATACAATACAATACAATACAATACAATGTCCTCAGCATGTCCTGAAAAGGTCTCTATGATTCAATCCCAGGCCAACACACCACCGCCCACTTATTCCTCTCAAGCTATATTGCCTGAAAGTTTTTTGAGGTTGACTAAAATTTCAAATAATCTTGTTTTTAAAAGCAAGAATCATATTTTATAAAAACAGCTTGGCTGTCTATTAATTATATGGAGAAAAGAATTGAAGAAACATTGAGACCAAAGATAAGGCAAAATATTTAATGAAATCTTTTATCTGAGAACGATTAAGTTTTATTAAAGAATCATGTTGACATTTTCCAAAGGTTGTACCATTATAATACTCTAATTTTTATGATTCATATATGAGGTGTTTCCCCAAAGCTCATGTATGAGACAATGTAAGAAAGTTCAGAGGTGAAATAAGTGGGGAATAGGAGTCTTACTTAACCTAATCATTGCATTAATTCACTGATAGAGATGAACTAGATGGTAACTGAAGGCAGGCAGGGTATGGCTAAATTAAAGGTAGGTCACTAGGCATGTGCCTTTGGGGTTTGTATTTTGTCCCTTCTGAGTGGAGCTCCCTCTCTCTGCCTCCTGGTTTTCATGTCCTGAGCTGCTTTCCTCTGCTATGCCCTTCTGTCATAATGTTCTGTTCCACTTCAGACGCAGAGCTATGATGGAGTCAGCTAATGGTGGACTGAGACCTCTGAAACTGTGAGCCCCAAATAAACTTTTCCCTCCTACATTGTTCTCATCAGATCTAGTTGACTATAATATTTGTATTATTAGAAGTTTAAGAAAACCATCATATGAAGCAAATATTTTGAAAAAAATTTAAATAAGTAAAATATTTGTACAAGAATACATATGTAAGTAAAAATTTTAAAAGAACTACTTTAAACACAATGCACAATATAAAAACAATTTAATACATTTTTAAATAGTAACAATGCTACATATTTTATCATTAATGTGCTTTTAACAGTTAAAGTATTACATTTTTAGGGGTATCATTGAATTAACGGTTTTTCCTCTAAGTAATAAAAACATTCAGTAGCAAAAAACACTAGAGAAAAAGTAACCAGAGGTAAGTTTGCTTGTGGCTCTTCTAATTACCTGCATTTGTGTTTGAGCCTTGAAGAAGCACTGTTAAAGTCTCCATAACTAACAGAGCCAGGTGTTTTTGGTCTTCAATGGAACTATTATTTCTTGAGTCCCCTACAAAAAAAGTTCAAAGATCTAAGTCACAAAAGTGACAGACTTATTTTTCTGGATTCAGTTTTATATTAATAATTCCTTTTAATATTTCTTTAACATTCACTTTTCAGTGAAACAACCAATGTAATACAGCTTTTAAAAAATGACACGTGTCCAAAATTTACCAAAAGGAAGCTAGAAATCAATGCTAAAAGATTTTATCTTGGTGTGACTAGAAAGTTACAGTTATCTAACAAATCTTAAAAATACTAACTTTGAATATATCTTTCTCATGGGGGTTCTAATAAAGGAGGTCAATAGGAGAATGCTGGACTTTAATGTATCAGAAAGAAAAGTTTAACAATAGTATGACCCATTCAACTTGTACTAATTCACATTTAATACTAAAGGTGAAGTACTACTATAGTTTCATCACATGTATACAAGTATAGCATACACATGTTTACATATATACATGCTACATATCTGTATATATATAACATCAAAAAATAGGTAATTAGCTCTATAATTAATAAAAATATTTAAAAATATCTACAACATGTGTAAGTATGCTTAATCCTAATTAATAATTCCAATTATTTCTAGAAGTTTTAAAAAATTATCTTAGAAGCAGAAGGTAATACATACTAGGTAATACATACTAAATACATTTATTTTTAAACTGTCCTCTACTACAGTGACATAATTCTGGGATCCCCTTCCCCAATTCTCTAAAAAAAATTGAACCGAACAGTTAACTTTGGGAAGTACTCACTATAATGTCATAAGAGAACACATCAGGAAGTCATTCAAATGAATAATCAAAGGAAGGACACAGCAGGAAAAAAAAATTTCCTAAATTCCTTTGTCAAATAAGAACAAAGTTATGGAAAAGGCTTTACCTTGTTCATCTAGTGCCTGGGTTGGATCCTTCAAGAGGGCAGCATATTTATGCAAAAGGTTTACCATGACCTCCAGAAGGCCCACTTCCCTGAACACATCTTTAAATATGTAGTCATGTCTTGTAAACTTAAGAAGAGTTTTCATTGCAATAATGCTACAATGGTAAGAAGAACTAGATTTTAAGAGGATACTGACACTAATAAGTTCTTTACATGGAATATAATTTAAGCTAAAAACGACAAACTCCAGCATCTCAAAGTATTTGTTTTGTACTTCTGGGAGTTTAGAAATCTTCTCTGCGAACTGTGACAGTGTGTGCTGTGACTCTAAGATGAAATAATTGGCACTGTCAGCCATGTAAATATTTGTGATGGCATCAAGGATGATTTGGGCAAGGAAGTTGGTTTTTGCTTTTAAAAATGCATTCTGAAGCACTGCAAAGGCCTGGATGTTTCTCACACTGTGACCTAAAATAGAAAACAAGAACAAAAAAGTAGGTGCTATGTGATATTTTAGCCATGGCAAACTAATCTGTTTAAACACATCATAAATATTAACGTCCATATACTATTTACTAAGAACATATCCTATTTTCATAAAAGGTCTTATTTTTCTTCATTGGTTTAAATAATTTAATTAAAAATAAATAACTGATTAAACCTTTAAAGCATTATTATGAATATTTCAATTCAAGATTAGCAGAAGTTGAAAACTGGATTGCTTTAGAGAGAATAAAACCTTATTAAAGATCCAGGCTTCTAACTTTGGAAATATGTGGTAGTGTCACAGTTTATTATCTGTAAGGTTGACACTGATGGAAGAACAGTTACCTCTGAACTTGAAAAGACTTTGAGGCTGAAAAACAGGCCCAAGAGCAGCAAGAATGACAGCAGGAAATTAGGAGGGAAAAATTCTTTAGGTTTCAATTTCCCCTTTATATTACAACACTATTTGGAAATTTTTAAAATGAAAACTGTAATTTCTTTACATAAATGTTCAGGCACATGAAAACAAGTGTTTGCCTTTAAAAGTTGCCCCAGGTCCATAAATATTAAGAGAACATTTGCAAGAGTCACAAAAAGTAACATAGATTCTTACAGAAAAAGTTGGTCTTTAGAAACAGGGTTAACATAGAATTTAGGAAAAATATGAATGTGGTTAGAAAGATTGCTGTCATGAACACTTCTGAAAAATAAAAAGAATTATAAAAATCTTCAGTCTACATTCTATCAATTCTCATTTATGACATGAATTTATTCTATGTATGGCAAATACCAAAGATTTATTTTTAATTCCTTACAGTGTTTATTCTTTTGAAGCTACCTTAATTTTTTATTACTTATAGGTAATAAAAAATCAAGCTTAGACAGACTGATAAGCATATAAAAGCCTGACTCAGAAAAAAGTGACAAATTAAGTTAAAGATGAACTCTAATCAATACTGTACACATTTCAGTTAAGTGCTAATATGAATCCTCAGTCCAAAGAAAAGTTAGAGAGCTAAATTTAGAGTAATTTTGGAAAATTTTCCCAAGTTTGATCATTATCACTAACAAAAAAATAAGGCATGTTCATAACCAATTATAAGGACAAATTGTCCATTACCAAGAGAAACAAGTTGTTTAAATAAAGCATACACAGAAACACAAGTCAAACGTAAAATGTGCTAATCTTCACATACAAAGATAACCTCAGAAACACGGTGGTCAGCAGGGCCTTTGGCTCACTAATGACGAATATGCTCTGATCCATTCTTAATTCTACCTGTTACCCAATTCATACAGGGGCCATTACTAGCTAAAATAGGTTGATCCTAGTAAATAACCAAGGAACACTGAGACTGATTTCCATGGCTGGTTTTGTGAGCAGAGCATTTTAACTAATGAAATAATCACCCAGTCTTGTACTGCATGCAAATCTCAATCATTTCTTGTGACTAATATAGCAAAAAATATTTTGCTTACCCATAACATTATTTCAATTTTAAAAATCGAGGCATAATGGAAATTAACAAAATCTGTTAATTTGGCTTTCTATCAGGAAAAAAGTATCTAAAGGAATATCTAAATGCTAATATTAAAATAAATGGCTTACAAATTTGAAACATTTTATATTTTGAATGCTAATGAGAGATTACTTAAGACTGTCATACTCATTAAATTCCTCAAATACTCAATTAGGAAAGGGGGATAATAATTAAACTTTAAAAATAAACAAAAGGTTATCCTAGATGTGAGACAAGTATATTTCTTAGATATTGGCACATAAAGCTCTAGCATTTTAGCTAAACAGTTGTATCTTGCTTACGCTTCAAAGCTTGCACTGATTTCAATGTGGCACACAAATAGATAAAAGAAAGTAAGGAAATCATTCTAAAGGATGACAATACCACTCATTGCTCTCAAGCCTACACAAGCAGAAACAAAAGAAACTAGTTAATCCAAGGTTTAGAAGTATACCTGCATAGATAACAAAGAATAGGGAGTTCCTATTTTAAGATCTAATGAAAAATGTAACAGTGAATGTTAGAAAAAGCCTACATAAGCACAAGTAAAATTAAATAAAAATAAAATTCTAAATAAAAAATTCAAGAGTTCATTCAATAAACAGATACCAAATAATATTAATTGGACTCTACCCCACCAGAGTTAGATTCTATGCAACACTGAAAAACATGGATCTGAAGAGGAGAGATGAATAGAAACAAGAACAGGAAAAGCCACCCATGGAGATCCAGGAGAGTGCTCTACAGGGCCTAAACTAAAGAAGTGGCAGGTAAGGTTAGTAAAGAAGGGAGGAAATCAACACATGTTCAAGAAGCATAGACAGAAAACAATGACTAAACCACACATGTGAGTAACCAATTGGACCAGTGGTAAACCACTTGTAAGGTTATACTCCTGGGTGCCAGGGAGCTTTAACCCTGGATGTGCTTACATCTAGCACAAATAGAGCACACCTTGTTATCTTCAAAAAAGCCCATCTTTAATCTAAACAAGATTTATAAGAAATCAGATCAGCAATACACACACACACACACACACACACACACACAAACATACTATACTAAAACTAATAAGCAGATTTAACAAAGTAAACTAAAAAATGGCTAACACTTTGAAAATTATTTGCATTTCTCTAATTCAGCAACAAGTAATCCAAAATGAAATGAAGAAGGCTATTTCCTTCATGAAATTACCTTTAAGGATAATTTTAACAAAGGAACTGAAAGTCCTATGTGATGAAAACCACAAAACGCTACCAACACAAAGTAAGACCAAAATAAATGAGGAGTTGTATCATATTCACAGGTTGGAGGAGTCAATACAATTAAGATGTCAAGTCATCCCATCTGGATCTAGGTTCAATATCCTCCCAACCAATATCTCAGCAGGATTTTTTTTTTCAATAATTGACTAAACAAAGTTACATAGAAGTTCAAAGGACTTACAACAGCCAAAATGATTTTAAAAGGAAAAACAAAATTAAAATGATCTAATTTTGAGGCTAAAGTAATCACCTCAACGTAATATTGCCTTAAGCAAACAGATCAATTAAATAGAACTTAGAAGAGTCCAAGATACATGGTCAAACAAGGTCTTTCGACAAAGGGTCCTGGTACATTTAGATATCCACATGGAATAAAAATAAATGAATAAACCCTTACTTGCTTCACCTCTGTGCAACAACTAATTTGAATAAAAAATATTTTAGAAATAAAATTTGATGGCATCAAAACGAAAAAATATATGTTCTTTAAAAGATTATGTTGAATGACTCCCAAAGCGCAAGAAATAAAAGCACGAATCAATGATTGGGATAGAGTGAAACTAAAAAGCTTCTTCTCAGCAAAGGAAACAATCAGCAATGTGAAGAGAGAGCCTTCAGAGTGGGAGAAAATCTTTGCCACACACACTTCGGACAGAGCACTAATCTCCAGAATCTACCAAGTACTCAAAAATCTTTACACCACGAACACCAATAACCCAATCAATAAATGGGCCAAGGAAATGAACAGACACTTTACAGAGGAAGATCTACAAGCAATCAACAGATTTATGAAAAAATGTTCAACATCACTCGTTATAAGAGAAATGCAAATCAAAACCACCTTAAGATTTCATCTTACCCCAATTAGAATGTCTTTTATCAAGAACACAGGCAACAACAGGTGTTGGCGAGGTTGTGGGGAAAAGGGTACACTCTTACATTGCTGGTGGGAGTGCAAGTTGGTGCAGCCACTCTGGAAAGCAGTGTGGAGATTCCTTAGAAAACTTGGAATGGATCCACCATTTGACCCTGCTATCCCACTCCTTGGCTTATACCCAAAGGACTTAAAATCAGATTGCCTCAGTGATGCAGCCACATCAATGTTCATAGCTGCTCAATTCACAATAGCTAGATTATGGAATCAACCTAGATGCCCTTCAGTAGATGATTGGATAAAGAAACTGTGGTATATATACACAATGGAATATTACTCAGCCATAAAGAAGAATAAAATTATGGTATTTGTAGGTAAATGGATGATGTTGGAAACTCTTATGCTAAGTGAGATCAGCCAATCCCAAAAATCCAAAAGCCGAATGGTCTCTGATATATGAATGATGATGCATAATGTGGGGGGGAAAGATGGCAAGAATGGAGGAAAGATAGCTAGCATAGAGGGAAGGGAGGGGTGGGGGTGGGGGTGGGGTAAAATTAATAACAATGTGTGACAGATACCATTGCCCTGTGTACATGCATGAATGCACAGATGGTGTGACTCTACTTTGTGTACAACCAGTGAAACAATAGCTGTACTCCATTTGTGTTCAATGATTCAATAAGTAAATAAAAAAAAAAAAAAAAGATTATGTTGAAAGAAGAAAAGGCAAGACTGAGAGAACATACCAACAAAACACATATTAAAGAATACAGGACTGACAAAGGACTTACCCAGAATATCTAAAAATCTCTTAGTACTCCAATAAAATAAATGACACTAACAAACAATGTGCACAGAGATACGAAACCAAGGAGAGATACAAAACCAAGGAGAGATACAGATCTCAACTAACTACATGAAAAGATATTCAACTGTCTTGTAATTTACAAAATGAAAATTAATAAAAATACTTATAAAAAAGAAAAAAACTAATAATACCAATTGTTGTCGAAAATGTCAAGCAACTAGAATTTATATACATTGCTGATGGGAATACAAAATGGGATAGCCACTTTGAAAAACCTTTTGGCAGTGTCTCAAAAAAGTAAACATACATATACTCTATGATCCAGCAATCCCAGTGTTCAATATTTGCCCAAAAGCAATGAACACAAACATCCATACAAAGTTTTATATGAATGTCCACAGTAGCGTTACTCAGGACAGTCAAATAAATGTCTATCAACTGGCAAATGTATTATCCAAACTGTGGAATTCCAATGAAAAACTATCTAGCATTAAAGAGAAACACACTTATGAATGCATGCAATAACATGGATGACTGTCAAAAGCATTACTCCAAGTAAAAGAGTCCAGATACAAAAAACTATATACTGTATATGATTCCAGTTTATGAAACTCTAGAATGGGCAAAACCAAAGCAGACAGGGGATTGGGCAAGCAGTGGGGTAGAGAGGACTGACTATAAGAGGAACATAAAAACTTTTCAGAAGGATGGAAATATTCTATATCATATCATGATTATGATATGGAATATTTGTTAAAACTATGGAATTTGTCAGGACTAATCAAACTCAACATTTAAATGGAAAGATTTTAATATGCCCAAATTATACTTCAGTATTGTTGACAAAAAAAAAGATAAAAAATGATATACCCTATATTCCATCTATATGGAATACAACTCTCTCCTTTGGTTCCTGTATTAACCCTACAAAATGGTCATGGGAAATAGATAATTTTGAGTTATACAGGAAACTCAAAATGATGCTGTATGATCTATTCATTTTACAAAATATAAGCTCAATTTTTCTGAAGAAGAAATTGAAGTTTGGAAAGTCACTATGTCATTGGATTCTCACAAAAACCCCAGGAGATACTAGGATATATAATTATGATCCCTATTATAAATGAGACAAAACCAAACAATGACATTATACAAAAGATTAATTTTGCAACATTAATTTTGATATTACAAAATTATACTATGGTAATTCTGTTATGTCATTATCAAGATCAGACTAATCAACCAAATAAAATAATAAGAGTATGAAAAAGGAAGTACATTACTGAACAATTTTTATATTAACTCACAGACAAATGGAATATTGAAATTGAAATCTATAAATTATTTTAAGACACTACTATTTTTTCATTATATTAAAAATGAAATCTTGAATCACTCAAACATGAGAAACAGAACTTATTTCAGAGACTCCATGCACTGAGGGTACAGCATATCACAGTGTGATGGCTTCACATGGTCTCATGACTATAAAGCTTATAACTGTTGACATCTATGTCATGAAGTAAATAGACTGTACTGTGAAACTTAAATCACCCACCAGATATGTTATTTTTGGTTAAATTTTATATAAAAATATGATCCTATTGAATATTCAATAAATAACAAATCATGTGAAAGAAAATATTAGAAGTCTCCAGGCTCAAATTCTTTTGGAATGGTTAGTGGGCATTAAAAAAATTAACAATAAAACTAGACTGTATTCTCATGTAATGGAATGTTATTAACTATGGAATAAGTTTTTCTTAGTAAAAGATCATTTAGATGATGTTCCAAATGATAGAAAATCTAGACTTTAAAATTTATTCTCTGACTTCAATGAGGTAATGCGACATTTTTACTTAGGTTTACTTAGCTTTAAATGAAATATAAGTATTTATACCTCATACTTTTCATAGATACCTGGCAGAAATTATAGAGGGTGGGCTGGGGTGTGGCTCAGTGTAGAGGGCTTGCCTAGCATGTATGAGGTACTGGGTTTGATTCTCAGGACCACATAAAAATAAATAAATAAAAATAAAGGTTCATCCACAACTAAAAATACATATATATTTTTAAGAAGACTTAAAAAAAAAAAAGAAATTATAGTGTGTGAATTTAAGTTCCACACACGAGCATGGCAGAAATGCATTCAAAAGAAGGGTGCTTAGTACAATGAAACTGTGCTTAGTATATGAAACTGTTTGAAGGTTAAAATAAAATACCTAATATAAAACTCTTCATTTACTTTTATGTTTTTATAATATTATTTTCAAGTATTTAATTTGCTTAAAAGACTCAGGAAATTTTTATCTAGACTTCACACACAAACTTGAATGGAAAACAAAAACTTTTATGCAGACAATATAAGGAGTAAAGTAAGACAGATTCATTCCTTTTCTACTTCTCTGAGTTGCTGAAAATGGGGGAGAAAATTAAAACTCACCTTTGCCTGCAGGCTGAGGTACTGCAAATCCAGGCAATAAAAAGGGTGCCCCTGTGGTAATACCAGCTGGTTTGAGTTCACTGACACCGTATGTTGTTAGGGAAGTTATCAGATTAACCAGATCTTTCAAGGCATCTTTGGATTCTGCCTCTTTTGCTTGTTCCAATCTAGAAAAAGTATGATTTTAGCAATTTTTTTTCTGTTTTGTTGTATTCTCAAAGTTAATACAGAAAGCATTTTAAGATTTAGTAAACAAATGTAGGATGTACTCTGAGAAGTTTCCTTTTACAATTTTTTGTATATAAAAACACACATTTTAAAAGTTAATGAATTTTACTGAAAGACATATTTCCCTCAGTTACTAAAGAGTAGTTTTATTCTTTGTATCTAAATTCTGCTTTCATATTTGTGTTCCGCATTTGACACTTCACTCCTTTTACTCTGTTGTCAGAATAGAATAAAAAGAAGGGAGTAAAGCCAAGAGGACACCAAAATATACAGTTAATAAATGTTTCCCTTTCCTATAATCACAAATCCCTTTGTTTATTTTGATTTAAAAAAAAAAACTGAGTAAACATTGAAAACATATTCTCAAATTGTGGGGTTTTACCTAAGTAAGAGATCACAAAGAAAATTATATCCTTGCCATATCCGAAAATCATCCAAAAGAGTTTGAGAAACATCACTGGAGTCTTTGAGGAAACAAGAAAGCCCAGCAAACATTTCAACAATTTCTAGGGGAGATAGGTCATCTGATTGCTGCATATTCTGAACACAAGTAGATAAACATTCTTTTTCTGTAAGAATAAAGAATTAAATAAATATGTATTATGTCCAGTGCTCAAGAAAATTTTCTTCATTCTTACCTAGTGCTTAATGAAATACTAAATTTTAATGAATCTGTAAAACACTATGAGATAAATGTTATACCTTCAAAAACTAAACATAAGATTCAAATTCATTGTAAAAGTCCTGCCTCTAAAGTAGATAACAAAGGGTTATATAGGAATGTGCCTAGAAAGAGTTGACATTTATTATAGTTCTCACATCATCCTTTGATGTTTATCATCAAACAAAATGATTGGCCACTGATAATTTTTTTTAATCTTTCTGTTGATACAGTAACAAGATGAAAAAAATTTAAAATTATCTTCAAAGTTGAAGAAGGAAAAATACATTAATTATTTAACATTCAAATCAAATTGAATATACACCAATACAGATTTAAGGTATAAATATCTTACATGTTTTAGGAAATAAAATTTTCAAAATTATGATTATATGTTGCTAGCTTAAAGTACAGTTGTATCCCATCACTGACTTTAAGGACCCAGTATCACATAAAAAAACTAAGAGCAACACAAGAATAAAAGGAAAGTAACATTTAATGACTAAATCATGTATTAAGTACTCATTTCCACATTTATCGTTTAATATTATAAGTGAACAAAAAATTGTATTTTGAATGTTTCAGGACAGTAATATATACTTAAAAAGTGAATAATCTGAGATGCTATAGAAATTATAGACATTTTAAAGAATAGTTGAATGTATGCATTGAACACATAGATTCCTCCTTAGAACTGATAAAGAATCCACTTAATTCTATTTTGCATCAGAGAGATTATTATCAGGTTACACACGAAACATATTCAGAAAGACTAGTAACAATAGCATACTTGCTCTTTTTTTTAGTAACGAAGAAAGAATAGGTTATGACACAGAACTTACCATGAATGATTGAACATTTACACAATGATGAAATAATTTTAACTCTTGTGAATATCTATCATACAGAACTAATGAGAATTTCTTACTTTTGAAATGTTCCATAAATTTAAAAATTATCTTCTCCTAGAAAATTTATTTTTTAATTTAGAGGCCAATTTTTGGATCATTGAGAGATAATTTTAAAAATCTGTCACCAACTGAAGAAAAACAGAAGAGATTCAGAATACTTGAAATGAATAGATAGAGATATTCACCATGAATATACTTGACTACATTGACACTAAGACCATGGCGGGATATGGTCATAAGGACTTCTCCAGCACTCTTCCTCCAAGGCAAATTATAGGGAGGGCACCAAGAGGTTATTGCACTGAATAAAAGCTGGAGATCGTCTTTCTGAGCCAGCTCCTCCGCTGGAGAAACAAAGCTGCAGAGTTTCACTAAGATCTAAAAGACAAAACAAAACAAGAGTGTATAAAGTAAATAAATGGATGAGGAAAGGGAAAAGGTAGAAAAGGACATGATCTCAACATTATTAAAAAATTCAGGGTAAGTGTGGGGCAATATCATTAAAACCAAAATGATTAGTGCTTGCAGGCAACATTAAAAAGACATCTGAGTTTAGAAGTGCGTTATGTTAAAACAGGAACCAATTCTACTTATATCAGCTTATTTAAGAAATATCTTTATTATCCCCTCTCTTCACCATGGTATTTCTGCCTACCTCTATCTAAAACAGGATAAAACAGTACTGCCTTTCATGCTCAACATCTTATCTTTTTAATTTAGTTCTTTAGTTCTTAGTTTACATAGGTGAAATGTAGTTTTTTTCTCTAAAAAGAATAGTCTTACTGAGATAAGAAATTAAAAACATCTTGAAAATACAGAAATTTTTAAATTGCTTCAATTTTGTCAAGTAGAAGAGATTTGAATATAAATCATCTTAATTTCAAAATATTTTTATATTGTGTCTAGTTGCCACAAACCTTGTTAAGTCTGGGTTTCTTTAACTCTAGAATGAAACTGATTTCTTAACTATGAGTTGCACAGTGCATGCACCACAAGTGCTTGCAGCACTGAGCAGCTGCTCCCTGGGGAATTCAACAGTGCTGTCCTCAACAGGCATCCTTCTAATCCCAGTTCAGTGTCAGGAAAAGTTTTTATGTGCTAAATCTTCTCGATTAAATATTTTTTAAAATATAAAATATGAATAAACTATAAATTATGAAATCAGTTGATTCTCTTAAAGAAGAGAGCTTCATGAAATTGCGATATTTTGAAATCAGTAGTAAAATTTCTAAATAGGAAAAGAGGTATTTGAAATATCACTTTTTGTCTGAGAAAGCTAGGTCTTCCTTTTTTTTTATTCATTGCATTAACATGTTTAGATACAAAAGCTTCCTAGTTCATAACTGCCAAATATCAAAAATTAAAATTTTTCTGAATAAAAAATTCAGAAAAACAGTAAAATATTTATATAATTAGTAAATATGAATAGTGCTCCAGGCCTCGACAAGCTGCTAGATATAGGATGTCCATAAATATGTGTGATATGTGCATCTTTTCCCATATGTAAATATAGATCACCAATTGTAACAAACAGGTATATGCTCAGAAGGGTATAATGTTGATTAAAGTCTTCATTGCTTTTGACCCTGCCTCATGTGAGCAGAGGGACAGATGCCATTTTTCTAATTTGTAACAAAGAAAACAAAACCAAAATAGTAAAACATTTTTTCCCCAGTCAAATCCCTATTCTCAAAAATAAATGTGATTTAATGATTCCTTGAATCTGTTGACTGCTAAGATAATTGGTTCTTAATCTTTATAGGCAAAATGATTCTTAAAATTGTCTACTATAATCCTTTCATTTTACAAAATAGAAAAATGAAGAGTCTGCTTCACATTCCTCATCTGTCTGCCCCCACACTAATCACTTCTATTTGTAGGGGCTCTGATACAAAGTCCAATCAAGTGTGGCAGAACAGTAATTGGCCACATCAACAAAGAATGAATGCCTGCAAAAAACAGTACCAACCGCTAAGGTCCCAGGAAACCATCTGTCACATAATACAAACACAGGGATTTCATCTATCATAAAACACTTAATGAGCTTATCTCAATTGGTTTTCTAAACAAAATGATGAAAGTAGTATCTAGCCCATGATGAGGCACTAAAACAAAGAAAGTGATGCAACAAAAGCAGCACTGGACTGCGAGCGGGGCAGTGAGGTTCTCAGCACTGCTCCTCTCATGCACAAGGACACTGGTTTCCATAACTCAAGTGAGGGGTCTGATTTAAATGATAATCTGAGTTCCTTTTGGTGTTAACATTCAATAATAACAGTATACTAAAATGAGCTCCATATTATTACAAGTCAGCATCCAGTACAGTAATTTTTTAAGTATTAAAAGAAATCTTTGCTATGCTTATATATAAAATGCAGCTTCCATTTACTGTCTAAAACAGTACTAAGTTCTGTAGAAGGGCTTTAATGAAATGGGGCTCTATTCTAAACAGCAAAGACTCTCTGTCCACATTCATCAACAACGTCTTTGAGCAGTTTTCATTCCTATACTACTTATTTCTTCACTTATTCCCTGGCTTTTCTTATTAGATCTGATTTGGGGGTCAGATAAGCCTGAGTTCTAGCTCAGTTCTGCCATTTGCTCACATTATTATTTGGGAGAAGAACAAAAATTCTGAAGTTAAGGAACAGATGAGATGAGATATTAACCACAGGCACAAAAATATCTAATAAAGCAAATATTCAATAAATATGAATTGATTCAGTATTTTATTTGATAATCCCAGTCTGTTCCTTCCAAAATCTGTGTTGGCATCCCTCTCCCCTGTCCTTTCACCACTAGCAGCTGTCAAAGCAGTCAGTGATTCATGAAGGAAAAGTTCCTGAAGCCCAGTGTGAGCATGCCACTGTCATCTGCACCTGGCCCACCTTCTCTACCTCAGATGCACTGTCCTCTCAATTCTCTATCTACGCTCATGGCAACGGTAACAATCAGACTTACTTTCACTTAAGTGTGTACTATGCTGAGGGGAGAACCACAGCTTTATGAATTACCTCATTTAAACCTCATAAAAATCCTGTAGGTAGATATCACTATTTCATTTTAAAGGTGACAAATCTGCATTTCAGGTTACACAACTTTAGAGACATTGATTCAAAGGTACTGCTATTGTTTTTCACTTTTTACTGTGGTAAAAAACTCATAAAATTTACAACTTTAACCATTCTAAGTGTGTGGTATAGCAGCGTTAGTCTTATGCATATTGTTATGTAACAGATCTCGAGAAATTTTCATCTTGCAAATTGAAACTTTATACTCTGAACAACAATCCCCTTTTCTTCTAGTTTTTCGTTGCTGCTGTTATTGTTCTAATTATTAACAACTTTGGACACCTGCTATAAAAAAAACTGTTCAATATTTATCTTTTTGTATCAAATGTGTTTTTATACTATATTATACAGAACCATGGGCAGACTGCATTCTAATTGTTTGTAAGTTGTTTAATTTTTTTCCCAAAAAACAGTATCATATATGATGGCTATATTAGGAGACTAGTTAACAAAGTCCATTAAACCTGGCTTCATCTACAATGTTATTAAAAAGAATAGTGGTAACAATGGAAAAGAGCTTTCAAAGAAACAGAGGAGGTGTCTGGGGCCACTAAAGTAAGTCTTTTATAAGTGAAACATTTACAGGCTTAAGAATTCCTGCCTGCATATAAAGAGCTAACTGAATAAAATTTCTTGACATTTTAAGAAATGTTGCCCAAATCTTAATATGACTACCAAAAATTTTTCCCTTGGCTAGTTCAATATGAAGATGCTATTGATCTTCATACTGAAGATCAATATTAATTGATCTTCAATTAATATTAATATTAATATCTGTTTAGAGAAACAAATTTGTTAATGCCTCACTCAACACTGAAAAGAATATTTCAACATTCTCTCTGCAGATCTAAGAAATGTTTCAGTTATATGAGATAAAATCATAATAAACAGAGCGAAATACCAAAAAAAAATGAGAATAAGCAGAACATCTACTTCAGGAGTGTACCATTTCAGTTTAAATAAAGCCATGGAGACAGCCAGGCCAAATAGCACCTTTCATACCTGTACAAAAACTTTCTGGAGTAGTCCTCGACGTTCTGCTAGAGGTAGCTCATTCTGTGCACCTCCAACTGCCTCAGGCACATGTGGAAGGTCAAAAAACAGATATAAACATTTAACCAGGGTGGAAGGCACTGACATCGTTGTCATGCAGTCCACGGTTTTCTGGAAAACAAAACAACAACTAAGTAAAAAGAAAGGCAGGCATAACAGCAATTGGTAAAGGTGAATAATTCACAAATGTTAAGCCAGAAAAGTATTTATCAAGATAACTTTTTAAATGTATGTGAAAATTAGAACAAAATAATGCCTTTCTGAGAAACACTCAATTTCTAACATTTGGACAAATTTGCTTAGATCAAATATAGTAAGTTATTTATTAAATTTGGGATTTGTTTATTAAGAAGCAGCATGCTTTCAAAAACACAAACTTTAGGATTTTGAGGAAAAGGTACTTAATAACTATGAATTTGGGAAACTACTTAATTTCCCTGGGCCTCATATTTCTCTATTATAAAATGGATAGAATGCTACATATTTCTTAGCTTAATGTTATGGTTATATAAAATAACAAATGCAAAGACATACAAGCACTAAAAATATTAAAATTTACTACTATAATTTTTATCTTTACTCTTATTATAGATTCTTGAAGCTGGAAGGACACTTGAGAGATACAATAATCACTGACCTAAATACATCTCAATACTTATCATTTTCTTTTCAAAGGAAGAAATTCTACACCTCTGTGTAGTAAACAGTTCAATATTGTTAAGAAGCATAAAACAATAATTATCCAAATTTTCAATGGTGCAGTTTTGTATTAAAAAGTCTTGTCAACAGGTTGGCATCATCTAGTTTCTCATCAAACATTTATTGAATGCCTAGGATAAGTCTTTCTGTGTGTATGAAGCTGGGCATGCAAAGATGAAGCAGCCCTGCCCTTCAGAAGGTCAAAGTTTACTAGCAAATCTATTAGATTTGTAAGTAACTGCTACCTCTGAAGTCTAACAATGGCAGTGTATAGAGGCTAACATAAAGGGAAAATGATAAACACTGCCTGGAGTGAAACAGAAAAGTGTACAAGTTTAAAATAAGGAGGAAAGATCACCTAAAGACACATAGGAAGTTAGGCCACATGGTATGTACAATACACTTAAGAAACCAGATTTCCAAATTGCTGACTCCTGAAAAGCCACAAAAATAAAAGCTAATCTTCGATTAAGTGTTCACTGCTCAATAGGTATACCTCAACTACTCCTCAAGTCAACCCTGAGGTAGATCCTCTGACCCAGATCTTACAAAGGAGGCAACTGAAGCTCATCGTTTACATACTTTGCTTCAGGTTAGAGAGCTAATCAAGTGATCCACAAAGTGTATAAGCAAACAACCTATGAGTACAGTCTCAAATTCTAGTTTGATTTTTATTTTACTGGCAATGGACACCCAATTAAATGCTGTCACAAAAAAGTGACAGAACCAGAATTCAGGTATTAGCTGGTGGTAGTATAGATCATAAATTAATATAGAGAGCCAGATGGCAAGGGCAATTAGCAACTAAAACAGAAAACCATATGCAAGATGGGGTGAGGGAGAGGAAAAAGAGCTTCAGAAACAATACCTTGCAAGACTTATCCCCTTTCTAAATATCCAATATTATTTTCTGCCTCAAAATTGCTGTCTCTGCTCTAACTACCTACCACTTGCTATCACTTGCAACCACAACATTTAAAGTGTCTGCTATGTCTCAAACTTCCCTTAATTTCTCATCATTTCTCCTATCCTTCCGTAAAAAAGTTCAACTCTCACATTTCTATTTTAATAGCACTAAACATATGCCATTATTGTATTTTATGGTGCTATCTTTCTCTATTTCATCTCTGTCATCTGTATATTGAGCCAGGACCACGATTCCATCATCTCTTTCTCTCACTGTCACTAGCAGAAAATGGCACTCAAACAAAAAAATGCAGCTCAAAGCATAACACTAAATTTGCTTTTAAATGTATCACTTTCCACTTAAGATTACTACTAGCTTCCCCTTCCCATTAAGCAAGGCAGTAATTTTTTATTTTCCTCTTATCACCAGAATTAAGGTATAATGTGGCAACCCAAGTAGTATTTGGCAACATTTATAAGCATTGTAAAGATTAGGTTTCTCCTAATTCTTTTCTTATACTTTTAAGGCTGTTTATCCAGTTGTGCATGTTTAAGATAATCCACATTACTGAGTTTCTACTGTTGTTAGGTATCATGGTAGGACACGATCTGCCCACAAATGAGAAGGGGAGATAAAACATCTACAGAAAATACAAATAAAACTAAGAACTATTTCAATTAAAATCTGTATTAAACACATTAAATCTTAATAGTAATTATTTAAATTAAATTTTAAAGTTTGAATAACATATAAAGATATGCTACTCTAAACCAAATTTTGATATGGCAGCACAGAGGAAATTACACAATCAATAGAAATAGAACTGGGATTCTGTTAGTCATCCAGTACAGTTACTGATACCTGAAAACTGGACTATCTCAAGTTTATATAGGGTGACCAACCATTTCTATTTGCCTGGAACTAAGGGGTTTCTTGGGATGCAGGACTTTCTATGCTAAAATGTGGAAAGTTTAAGAAAACAAGGGCAAGCTGGTCATGCTGATTCCCTGAGTAAAACAAATAAATAAACATAGTGAACAAACAGAAACAGCCTATTCCAAGTGCTAATTACTTTGGGCTAGTGACTAGTTTCAGGACACTGTTACTAAAAAGTATGTATTATTTCTGCAGGGACCACTCACTGTAATACGTAATGTGTGTCACAGTGACCTTTATTGAATGATGTGAGGTGTTTAAAGTCCATTGTAATATGGACAACAGACATGTCCAAGATTGGTACTGACTTTTACAGGTAATTCTACTCTGGATTTTCCTACAAATAAACCTCCTTCATTTCAAGAACATCTAAAGACCAAAAATCAAGTGTCTAAATGGCTCATAGAGTATGTATAAGATGTACCATGTCAAACACTTAAAATTAATTTTAACGAAATAAAAAGCAACCTCCAGAATAAATCAAGTGAGAAGGGAATATCCATTATCCTGAAAATGTCAATATCTCCTATTTTCTATAAATATCAAAGACATTTAACAGTATTTCCCATGTCATTGACAACTTACCAGCTGAGTGGCCTTAGATGAATAGTGATTTTTCTACACTAGATTCCCTAATATACGTTACCCAAGTATTGGGCTAGGTCTGATGGACCCAGAGCTCCTAGGCTACTTGCCTCCAGTCATTAATAGTCCAACTCTTTGCTCAGCATGCTCTAAAGGTGGCATCAGATTTTTGTGTTATGACAAGGAAAACACTCCTCTAAGTTATGTATTTTCTCATGAATAAAGTACATAAAATATTAAATTAAGCCTGTCACAGAGATTACAAGAAATATGAAGTAATGTTTTAGAAGAGTTAGAAGAACACAAAGCCCTGCCAATATTATCTTTTTTTTTTTAAATTTATTTTGATTCATTGTACACAAATGGGGTACAGCTGTTGTTTCTCTGGTTGTACACAAGTAGAGTCACACCATTCGTATAATCATACATGTACATAGGGTAATGATGTTTGTCTCATTCTGTGATTATTCTTATCTCCCTCCCCGACCCCACCCGGTTTTTCTCCCTATGCAATCCATCCCTCCTCATTCTTGCCTCCCTCCCACCCTGCATTATGTATCATCATCCATTTATCAGAGAAATCATTTGGCCTTTGGTTTCTTGGGATTGGCTAATCTCACTCAGCATGACCATCTCCAATTCCATCCATTTACCTGCAAATGCCATAATTTTAATTCTTCTTTATGGCTGAGTAATATTGCATTGTGTATATATACCACAGTTTCTTTATCCATTCATCTATTGAAGGGCATCTAGGTTGGTTCCACAACCTAGCTATTGTGAATTGAGCAGCTATGAACACTGATGTGGATGCATCACTGTAGTATGCTGATTTTAAGTCCTCTGGGTATAGGCCAAGGAGTGGGATAGCGGGGTCAAATGGTGGATCCATTCCAAGTTTTCTAAGGAATCTCCATGCTGCTTTCCAGAGTGGCTGCACCAACTTGCAATCCCACCAGCAATGTATGAGTGTACCCTTTTCCCCACATCCTCGCCAACAACTATTGTTGCTTGTATTTTTGATAATAGACATTCTAATTGGGATGAGATGGAATCTCAAGGTGGTTTTGATTTGCATTTCTCTTATTACTAGGGATGTTGAACATTTTTTCATGTATCTGCTGATTGCTTGTAGGTCTTCTTCTGTAAATTGTCTGCCCATTTCCTTAGGCCATTTATTGACTGGGTTATTTGTATTCTTGGGGTAAAGTTTTTTGAGTTCTTTATAGATTCTGGAATTGAGAGCTCTATCTGCAGTGTGTGTGGCAAAGATTTTCTCCCACTCTGTAGGCTCTCTCTTTACACTGCTGATTGTTTCCTTTGCTGAGAAAAAGCTTTTTAGCTTTTTGAATCTATCCCAATTATTGATTCCTGCTTTTATTTCTTATGCTTTGGGAGTCATGTTTAGGAAATCCGGTCCCAAGCCCACATGATGAAAATTTGGACCTACTTTTCTTCTATTAGGTGCAGGGTCTCTAGTCTAATTCCTAGGTCCTTGATCCATTTTGAGTTATTTGGATACAATAATCAACTTAATAACAAAATCCTGAAAGAGTATATGAAAGAATTCCTTTGTCAAGAATGAAAACTAAAAACTCACCTGACCAGAGGATGCCAACAAATTAATTGTTGTCAGAAGCATCCAGCCTCTACTGGCTTCTTCACTCTGATTGATCTCCAGGAACTGGACTATGGCCCGACTTGCAGCCTCTATAAAACCAAAGGGAAAGCCATTAGGCTGGGCAGGGGGGAATCAATTATAAAGGGGTTCTTCCTTAAAAATCTACCAAGGAAATGATCATTAGTAGCAGATCCTTCTTATATGGGCACTATTATGTATGCTATGAAAAAAATTTTAAGTTACAATGTTTTAATGGTGTACATAAAAATTAACCTCACTGATACAGAAACATAAAAGTCAACCTATATATTTTAGCGAAAGGAATGATATAAACTAATAAAAAAAAATCATGGGAACAGGTGAAATAAGAACTAAATCTGCCTGGAAAACATGTACATGCTTGTGAAGGAAGTGGGAGGGTTGAAAAGCATTGAGAAATAGGAGCAAGGTATTGGAACAAGTGGGGCTAGAGGAATGAGCCTGCGATATACAGATGAAGACAAAGAACTGTATTAACACTGTTGTAAAAAAGCACATGTTCAGAAGCACAGCCTAATATCAACAACAGTGATAAAAAATAGAAACCTGGCTATGAAAAAAGGCAACCTAAGGGTTGGGCTGACTCTCTGGGCAAGAGGGAACAAATGCAGTTTCCTGGGCAAAGTGGAAAGGACTATTCTAAAACTGTTCATCTAGCTGTAATGGGGATGGCAGACTGGAAGACCAAGGACTGGTGGAAAAGAAATAAAATGAAGACTCTACCCTGGTAAAACTTTAAAGGCTGACAACAGGCATAGAGAAATACAGAGACATAGGAGAAAGTCATTCACAGAACTACTGAGTGGGAATAACCTCCAAACCCAGATTTAGTTGGTTATGTTTTTAGAGAGAAGACAAAACTAGACAAGTTCCTAAACATGCACTTAATTTCATCAGCACAGTTTTCCAATGTTTATATTAATTTGAGATTAATTAAAGTTATCAGAAAAAAAGTACAAAGTGTTCACTCTGACTGAGAAAGATATTAATGTACACTTAACTTCATAAAGTAGAAGTAGTAGAATTTAGTCTCAGATGTAATTTTTGTTTAATTTAACACAATTCAAAAGTATTTTATTAGATGACTGAATGTAAGACATATATGATTCTGTAGGGACATTATTTCCTTATATGCTTCCATTTGAGCAAACATTTTACCAGGAAAAATTTAAAAATAGCTTATTTTATTGCGTCTGAATTATCTTAGGCACTATTTGAAGTACTTGGGGGTTTAACTCACTTAATCTTCACAAAAATTCTTTGTTATTTTCTATTATATACCCCTTATTCCAGCATAAATTGAGAAATGGAGAGAATAAGCAATTTGCCAGCAGTCACATAATTAGTCAGTAAACTCATATTCAAATCCAGGCAGTCTGGTCTATAAGAGATAAAGATAGTGATTAACAAAAAATTACAGGAAAAGAGGGAAGGCAAGAAAAGCCTGGCTTATTTCTAATACCTCAATATCTCTTAAGTGTTGAAGCTACTATCTTCCTGTATTAACTAATTTATACTCTCTTATCCCTACTGAGAAAATAAACACCATGGGACTAGACTCTTTGTAAGCCTTATTCACTGCAAATCCTTGGTATCTAGCACATACTACTGGCATACAGTGAGCACCACATAAAACCTCTGAATGAATCAACCTAACTAGATGAAAGGAATGAATATAACAGAAGGACACACTGAACTCAACTTCTTATACACCCCAAGAATATGGGCTTACATAGGTCAGACGGATGACTCCAAGTTTTGAAAGGGGAGTAATACAAAGAAATGAATACTTTGGGTTATCTAAATTATACAGATTTCATCAGAGTGGAGAAAAAAAAATAAGAGAATATCACCAAGAAACCTGCCTTAGCAACAGTGGTTTGAAAATACTAGTAAAAACTGATTTACAAATCTACAAAGGACAACTTGGCAAGGGTTAAATAATATGTGCCTCTTTTCTTGATAATAATCGAATACCAAGCTGTAAAGAAAACATCTTCTGAGGCTGGGGTTGTGGCTCAGTGGCAGCTCACTCACCTAGCATGTGTGAGGCCCTGGGTTCAATCCTCAGCACTATATAAAAATAAAATAAAAGGTGTGGTGTCCACCTACAACTAAAAGTATCTATATTAAGAAAAAAAAAAGAAAAAAAAACTTCTTTTCATTTAGCTAAAACTCTTGACCAAAAGCTGACACTATATACTTTTATCCTTGAGCTCTTCATATTTAGGGAAATTTCATTTTAATTGTATACTTCTGATTTCAAAACTCAACGTCTTTAAGAAATTACTTGCAGTCTTCAAATTGATTCCATTAGGATTAAACCAATTTAATGAAATTCTATTTCATAAAAAGCTTCAAAGGAAAAAATCCAGTCAATATCTCCTATGTTACTCTTGGCAGATGGGGAGATTTTGAAAAACTAAACCTACTTTAAGAGAAAAGGCCAAACAAAGTTATTTTCTAGGCTCAAGAAACTAAAAACTCATAGTTAAGGCACTTTTCAGAATGTCAATACTACTAACTTTAAAAGAAACCTGGGCAAATATGGATTTTCTTTACTATTCAACAGACTATAAAATATGAACAATGGAAGCATCCTTATTTTGAGAACCAAAACACCAAAACTGTACTTTTGCTTTGAAACAGTTCTACTTATCTGTTCAGTGATGGGTATTTATACTTCAAGTATGTGGAGATTTTTGTTTTAGCTGACAATCAATATTAGGAATTCAACAAGATAAGAAAAGACAAATGATGGTTAAAAAGGCAATATTCTATTAAACATTACAACATGCTACATGGATTGTTGGGCTGATTAAATATGACAATATAGTAAGATAAACCAAAAAGAACCAAAACAGTATAATCATTCATATGTATCCCTTTAGCATCTTTATCAACTTAATATTACCAATTTTTTCTATTTGAGGAGAAGAAGGAAAGTTCTAAATAACATCAGCAGTAGCAGGCACTTCTGTTAACTGGCTATGCATTCATGCTCATCCACATAAAGTTTTCTGGACACCACTGTGGCCAAATGATGTAGGGGAGTCCTAAACCCCACTGACCTAACTATATTTACATAACAAGTTTATTCAGAAGTAACATTTTACTTTTAGCCACCAATTTCACTAGTTGTCATTCAGAATATCTCAAAAGGATTTCCAACTTTTCACTTTGAGGTAAACTGCTCATTTTCAAAGTATATAGCACTTAAAGCAATGTCAAAAAAAAAAAACATGGTCTTAAAAAATTATGTCCAGTCTGGGGTGTAGCTCAGTAGTACAGCACTTGCCCGCCATTCACAAGGCCCTGGGTTCAATCCCCCGCAGGACAAAAAAAGCAAGAAATACCAAAAAGAAACTTTAAATAACTCTTCTTATAAATCTTATAGGTTCTTAAATTTGGGGCGGGGGGGGGACACTTCTAGTACAAACACATTGCATTAGGATTTTTTTACTTCAGCAATACGAAACAAATACAAATTTAAGTGATGATTTAAGTGAAGGCTCTAAGTGTTAATGAAAAACAATATTAAATCGTCTTTGGAGTCATCAGTCATTTGATTCAAGCTTTAGCTTTCACATTGCACTTTAATACAGTTAGAATGAAAAATGCAGAAATGGAGTTAGTAGAGCTCATAAATAGATTAAATAAATTAAAACTGTAGACAATTTAAAGACAAATGTAATTTCCCAACCTACACTGAAAGATTATAAATGAGTTCAGAAAGACAGCATTCAGAATGATTATAATGCAAAACCTGTTAACAACAAGAGAAATACCATAATTCTCCTTTGCAAAGTCCATTTAAAGTTGATGCCATTTTCAAATTCATGCCTCAGGATGATGGTGTAAGACATGTCAAAGTATTATTACGCTCATTTCATTAATGAAGAAATAAAGCCCTAAGCACACCTGCCCTTCCAGAAAGAATTCCATGCATTAGTCAGAAAAACAGTATTAGAACTCATAGCTTTCATGCTTCTTTTCACTTGATACATAACCACACCTTGGGAATGAAATTACCTGAAGGTGTTGTGGCTCTGAAATCCCTGGAGGGCAGCCGGGTACACTGTTTTTCTGTTTAAAAAAAAAAAAAAGCTAGGTTTTCTAATCGGGGATTCGCTACATTCCACCAATCCAGGTACAGAAGGATTGTGTTCAACTGCATCTAGCCTCTTATCACTGGGTTGCTGTCCACTGGGAATTGCACCACTGGGTTTAATAGAGGCTCCTTGCACGTAGCAAAGTCATTAAAAATAAACTGAAAATAACTATTTTTTATACAGGTGTAAATTTTCTGCTTTACATTAGTAAATTGACCATATACCTTTAGAATTAAGCAGAATCAATATACCAGAACTAAATAACTAGAATAGAGGGAAATCTTTAAATACATTCTGTATGCAAAATAGTCAATTATGTTTTATGTGATGTCTCCTCAAATTAGTTGACTTTATACTTGTAATGAAAGTCACACAGAGGCAACAACTGAGAGAATTAAAGGAAGAAAAACAGAAAACTGCGAAGCTATGCTAATGTATAATAAAGAATCGTGTATTTCATTTTGCTTTTGGATATTCCCTAAAAACGGTCCTTTTTTTTCTGACGTCTGGTAGATTTAAACAGCAGAATTGTTGACACGCCTGGTTCTGTCTGAAGTATCTAGCGATCTGACAAAGACTATGTAAGTGGTGATTCAGTGACAGAAGATTTCCACACCAAATTCATAAGAGTCCTAGAAAAAAAACCTTGTCTTGGTATAAAACAAATATAGCCAATTTCTAAAGGAATGATAGAGGATTCATTTTTTAGAGAAAAATTATGGTGACTGTAAATTATGACAAAATTCCTTCCAAAGATAACTACCCATAAAATAAAAAAACTGTACGTGTAATCTAAAGTAGACAAACTCATGGAAGCAGAAAGGTGAATGGTGGCTGGAAGTCAGGAACTGGGAATGGGGGAAATAAAAATGAAAGAATAAGGATTCTCATAGCGAGAGTTCTCTAAGGCCAACTGAAGAGATATTTCAGAATTATATCTGTCCCTTAAAAATCAGTAAGGCTGGCTCTTTCTCAAAGCATTAAAGGGGGGAGGCAGAAAAATCCTATGTCAAAAAAATCAGTAAAATTTTATTGAACACACATATGAGACACGCATCTTCTAGAGGTTAGTGATATATGGTGAACACAACAGACAATAAAATTAAATCAGTAAGTGAAAGATAATTTTAGATGATGACAAAGCTATGAATGATATACAAGTGACTGAATATATAGAATATTAGAAGAATTATTTGAAAAACAGTTATTAGGAAAGGAAAATGTTTCTTTCTTGGGGAAATAACACAATGAAGTGAATCTTGTAAGAATCTAAATGAAGTTCAAAAGTTTAAAACTACGAATTACCTGAAATAACACGATATGAAAAATTGTATCTTAAAAATCCCCAGTAGTAAGATGTCAACAATAAAGAAAGGTGAGTGAAGGGCACAGGATACTAAAATTTAGGCAACTTTCTATGAGTATAATTACATAAAAATTAAGAAAATACTTGTGTAACTACTACTGTAATTTACAAGATATCTCTATTTAAGACATCTTTCTATACACATAAAAATTTACCCTATGAGTGTCAATCACAAAGAGTTAAGAAAATAAAGATCCAGTGTAGCCAAATATCTCTCTACAAACATGCAGATTGGGTATTTTAAAAGACAGTGAAAAAGAAGGAACAAATAAACTCTTGGAAATTATTTTCTAATGTAGAATGTCACTCAAGAAAGAAAAAAACAATGACTAGGGACAACATGCGACAAAGAAATTTCCCTTCATATCATCTTTTAAAGTAACTAGGCATAAAACACTGATATTATATACCAAATTTTCACTTCCATAAGAGTGACTGAGATCAGGAAAGATAAAGGCAGATGTAATTCCATTTTAGCTGGATACTTCATCTCACCACCTTTCATCAGACTTGTTTCAAGGACTGCAAATATAATTAAAACCATCTCACTTTAAAATCTATAATCAATTCAATTCATGTAATATATTACCTTCTCAATAAGGGACTTAGTCCTCAATCTAAAAACATTTTAATGGCTATTATATCAATGTATGCATAATAGGTTCCAGTTAAGATGAACATATACATTCCTCTTTTCTGAAATGCCATTGGTATGGACTGCACTATATTCTTACAAAATGTATATATGAAGCCAAATACGAATTACTATGAGGAAATAATTACATTAAGATGCATGAGGGTCTTACCCTCATGATGGGAGGAGTGCTCTTCTAAGGAAAGATGCCCGAGGGCTTGCTCTCTTTCTCTCCCTCACGTGAGCAGTGAGGAGGCTAGCAGTCTGCAAGCCAGGAAAAGAGCCCTTTCCAGAACCCAACCATACTGACAGCTGGTCCTTGGACTTCCAGACTCCCAAGGCTGTAAGAAAATATATTCCTATTGTTTAGGTCTCCAAATTCATGAACTTTTGCTCTATCAACCTGGGTAGACTAATTTGTCCACTAAAATGGTCATAATGGAATTTAAAAAAAATTTAATATAAATCTCTAAGAACAAAGAAAATAGAAAATGAGAGAAACAACATTTGGGGTGCTAAAATAGCAGAGATTAGTAGTAACGGATTTCAACAAACTCTAGAATCTTAATTTAAAGCAAGCTCAGGGAAAGAGGAAAAGGAACCACTGTGGAAAAGCACAGGGAAAGAGGAAAAGGAACCACTGTGGAAAAGCACAGAAAGGTACCAGGTACCTTTGGAAGCACAGGCAAATATAGAACTACAAAGAGGACTATGTTTCACTGCAGTTAGAGCCCTTGGCTCAACCACATGGACAGCAGACTGGAGGTTTATTTACTGGAAAGAGTGAGAGAAAGAGTCTGCCATTGGGAGATACTACAAACATTGGCAGATAGGTAAAAAAGCTTATATACTGAATTTTGAGGTTCCCCAACCTTCTTCCCACTGGGCTTACAAAATGCTAAGAGTTAGACATGTATCATCCAAGCAGTGACTTGGCAATTCTCTGGGAATTCCACATGTATCAGGGGAAAACTCATTAACAAACTGGCCAGGCAAGATTACCTTACCCCAAACTCATAGTTGCAAGCTCTGCCCATAATGAAAAGGCTACCCATGAGCTTTTGAATGCTCCATTTGTACATAAGAGCAGACGGTCAAGAATGAGATGTGAGGACATTCTTTATCATCAAAGTCAAGAGACAAAATGGGGGGGAGGGAGAGAGGGCGAGAGGGAGAGAGAGAGAGCACTCAAATCGAAGAAAATACACCCACAAGAGGATCAAAACCAATAAAAAAGAAAACAACTCTTAGAAATGAAAAATATGTCACAAATAAAAAACACTACATAGAAGAGAAAGATGATAAAACTAAAGTTTTTTCTTAAGTAGTCAAAAGACAAATAAGAGGAACGATAGCAAAATGAGAATAGTCTAAGAAGAACATCTGACGAGAAAGAGACACAAAGAGGAGGATATTATCAAAAAATCATTAAACCTTCCCCAAATTAAAGGATCTGAAGTCCCAGCTTGAAAGTGCCCAAAGAGTACTCAGCATAATCTATAAACACAGGCATATCCCTAGGCATGTCATCAGAAATTTTAAAACAACAGAAACAAAGACAGATCCTAAAAGCGTCTAGATAAAAAAATTTAGCAGTCCCCAAAGAATCAAGAATCTAGATATTTTCAGAGCAACTCAGAAATCCAGAATATAATAAAGAAATTACATTTTAAGTTCTGAAATAAGATTATATCCAACCGAGAATCTGACTCCCACTGAATAAGGGATTGACATAATACAGCTGAAGATTTTCCAAAATCACTTGAGTACTCAATTGGGCTGCCTGGAGAAGGAACTAGCTAAGACCACTCAACATCTCCCGACAGTGGAGGCTGTACCCAAGCTCAACTTCCCATGACAGCAGTAGCCTCCCACTCAATGGTAGGAGGCCTTCTGGGAATAGATAGCTAGCATTCTCAAACTTCTATACTTTTCCAACAAGTAACCCAATGTAGTACTCAAGCAGCTTAGATCACAAGCAATTTATATGTTTCCTCACTGACAGAATGGCTCTCTGTGCTGCTCTACTAGGGATGGAGAGCAATAGGGGATGGAAAGGACGGCAGTTAGGTGCTGTTCCACCCAAATGCAAACCCAGCTATGTTGAGTAGACCTCGCAGCACACTTCTCTGTATTATAAGGACGAAAAGAAAATTACAGACATGTTTGAGGACTATACTCAGCTCAATCTGAAATACAGAAAAAGGAACAAGAAATTAAAAAAAAAAAAAAAAGTGTGTGCCAAAAAAAATATGGCCAGATCACAGATTTACCTGGAGCACCATTAAGGTATTTAGACTTTATGAGAAGAAAACAGAGTGGTTAAAAAGGTTGCACTGGAGATGGTAGTGGTCCAAAAAGAGCAGCTTCAAGAACTACTCTAGTTTAGAGTAAACCTTGAAACCAACAGATGAATGTCACAGAATAGATATGAAGATTGGTAACCAAAATACATGTGCTTAGAACACGATCTACTTTCTAGTTAACTGTAATAACACTTTTAAAGAATTGCATCAATAAAAAACAAAAAAGAAACAACAACAACAACAACAAAGAACTGCCCATTTATTCAAATAAATCTGATTTTGTTGCTTCTGTAAAAATACCTGTGGACTTATTTGATGCTCTCCTTCGAATTTCTGTCACCATTAGTCGTGAGACCTGTGTTGTGAATTGCAGAAGATCAGAAAACTTTTCTGTCATTGTATTTGGCGGAGCATTTCCAAAAACCTGTGGAGAGAACACATTTTTAATGAAGCCTCATTACCTTTTTGTGTGTGTCTGTGAATTTAAAAGTGTGGTATAAATTGAAGATCAAGTCAAAAAGTACAGTTACACAGAAACTTGGGATCTGATTATGTTTAAAACACACCTGCCTTAATAGATCACCTCTTAGACACATTTCCTGATACATATTAAATAATCTGTTGAATATGATTAAATAAATGAAATTTAAAAGCCAAAGACATTATCTGTACATCTAGAGGATTTAAGGAAAAAAAAAAAACTAAAATTCACCTACTGATATTACATCAAAGAAGACTATATGTAAAAATATTTTTTTCTTGCTAGAGACAAATGAAAACATTTCCCTTAAAGAAACCATACAAAAACAACTATTGATTACCTCTCTACTGCAGCATAAGTTAGAATTTTTTAAAGTGAACTTTTCTCCTATCCATTGCATATTTTAAAGCTTATCATAATGTAATTCTTATACTTTGTTTGCTTGTTGTATATATAGACTCTAGATGTGTATTTTATGAACTATTTGCAATACTAATAGAAATAATATGATGTAGTTCCTGCAAAAAAAAAAAAAAAAAATTATTTACAAAATCTGAATCAATCTCACTGACAAACTTCAGAAAATAACAACTGTTCTCTGAGGAAACCTAAATTGAGAACTTACAGATAGGGATAAGGTTCTTCAATGGTAATCAGACATACTGGGTAGGAAAAAGAGGAGAAAGATCTACTGTTAAGTCCTAAGCTGACGGAGAATTCACTAACCTCACTGTATCTTAGAATTGATAAATTCTAATTACAATAATTTCCATGTCAAGACTTTTGTGAAAAAGAGAGGATTAAAGGAAATAAAAAGAAGACTCATAAAATAAAGTCCTTATTACAAAAATTTAAGATAAATGAAATAATTCTTAAACTGGTAATGGGGGTGTTGGGGCGGTAGCTCAGTGGCAGAGCACTTGCTTAGCATGTGTGAGGTACTGGGTTCGATCCTCAGCACCACATAAAAATAAACAAATAAAATAAAGGCATTCTGTCCATCTACAACTACAAAAAAAATTTTAAAAAAAGATAAACTGGTAATGGGTTCAGCAAAGAGAAGAAGAAAATGAAACCTGGATGGGTCATTGTAAGAAAAAAATGGTATTTTAATGGTCATATATCAAGAAGTACAATGCAATATTTTTAAAAATATTTTTCACAACTGAAAGGAATTCCTCTTGCTTTCTAAAGCCATTAAATACCTCTCCAATACAACATTCTGTTTTATATTCTTATCAATGTCCAAATGTCACTAAAAGGAAGAAATCCAATTTATTCATGTCCATATTCCTTCCCAAATTGCTTCCCTGCCTTTCGTTGGGATGGTCTCTAGATATGGCTGTGTTTCTACTTGGCTACCCCCACAACCTAGTTATAAATAATACTCAAGTAGCACTGCAGGAGAGCATGGGAATATATGCTATAAGGAAGAAAGAAAGTAAAACCAATAAGCAAGAAAAGCTTCAGGCTAGGGACATGGACTAGAAAAGAAAGACCAAGCCGGGCGTGGTGGTGCACGCCTGTAATCCCACTAGCCTGGGAGACTGAGGCAGGAGGATTGGGAGTTCAAAGCCAGCCTCAGCAAGGGCAAGGCACTAAGCAACTCAGTGAGACCCTGTCTGTAAATCAAATACAAAATAGGGCTGGGGATGTGGCTCAGTGGCTGAGTGCCCCCTGAGTTCAATCCCGTTAAAAAAAAGAAAAAAAGAAAAATGAAAGACCAAAAACACCTCTCTGTTTTCTGTTTTGGTCATGAGTTTTGGCTCCAATATTCAAAAAAGAAAACTTAATCACACTTTCCACAAGATAAGGAAAAAATGTGTTTAAGGAAGTATTTCTATTTATCATACCATAATATAAAAAAATTCTCCCAAAAATCCTAATAAAAAGATATGAAAATAACAAGGTTCTTTTAATAGAGACTTTTTCCTTTGTCTTTCTAACAGGTACTTCTATGGTTCTTATAAACTCTCTCAAATTAAGTTCAAAACACTAAATAAAACAATTCCTTTTGTTCAGGAATCCAGTCTGTTCAATTAACTTGATGAAGGAGCAGTTTTCACTGATCTCAAAGAACAAATAAATCTGTTTTTCAAGAACTGCTCAATAAGCTGGATACAGTTATACATGCTGGGGGCTAAGGCAGGAGAATCGCAATTCAAAGTCAGTCCAACAACTTAGTGAGGACCTAAGCAACTTGGTAAGACCCTGTCTCAAAATAAAAAATAAAAAGGGCTGGGGATGTGGCTCAGTGGCTGAGTGCCCTACGTTCAATCCCCAGGCGGGGGGTAGGATTGCTTAGTAAATATTTTTTTTTTCTATTTTGATACGTGTCATGTGCTTGAGTTAACCTGTCATCCACTAAATAAGACTCATATTCTTTAACAAACTATAGGTAAACTTGAAAAGCCTAAAGATGACACATGCTTGAATTCTACCTCTATACAGAGATGAATATGTACTTTTTAATGAAAGTGTTTACAAATATTCCTATTATCCATAGTTTATTGATATGTATCATATTTTGCTCTTAATAATTGAAAAGCATTAGCTAGGCACAGTGGGGCACTCCTGTAATCCCAGTGGCTTGGGAGGCTGCGACAGAAGGATAGAGAATTCAAAGCCAGCCTCAGCAAAATCCAGGTAGGTGCTAAGCAACTTAGTGAGACCCTCTCTAGATAAAATACAAAATGGGGCTGGGGATATGGCTCAGTGGTTGAGTGCCAGAGTTCAATCCCCAGTAGTCCCCCAACAATGCCAAAAAAAAAAAAAAAAAAGAATTAAGAAGTATTGTTATTTGTAAGAACTTTATAAAACAAATGATTCATTCTTGTGCATTATAAGAATATTGGTTATTCAAACCATCTCTATGTTGGGCAAATACATTGTTGAAACTACAACTAACTTTTCTCCCAAACTCTAATATTTACTGTAAAGAATTTTTTTCAAAAGATAAGAACTGTTTTATTTGCTAATCTGAAATGAACAAGCATTGTTCTCTGATGTAACAGTAGTGTAGTGAACACACATCACTGATTCATTCACTTATGCACTTGCAAATATTTATGTGCCAAGCAATGTTCTAAGAGTTGTGAATATAAAGGTAAATAAAGCAAATATTCCAGTGCTCATGGAGGTGACAGTTTAATACAGAAAACAAATGTAAGCAAGTTAGTTTAGAAATTAAAATTAGGTGGGGGTACAGCTCCAGTGATAGAGTATGTGTTTTGCATGCATGAGGCCCTGAATATGATCCCTGGCACAAAAAAGAAAAAAAAAAGAAAAAAATTACTGAAATTAAAACTTTGTTAAGACAGTGATGTGTAGTAAATGAAGTAAAACAAGGTAACTAAAAAAAAAAAAAATGCTTGAGGTGGGAGAAAGGATGTACAGAAAGGTCTCTCTGAGTGAACAACACAGGATGATGAACGATGAGACAAGGAAAGAGGGTTCTAGGCATCGAGATCAGAGCTGGGTAAGACCTCAGCGTGGGAAGGAAACTGGAGTGCTAGGAGCTAAGAAGAGGCTGTTCAGGCTGAAACACTTTGTATGAGAGTTATAGGAACTGAAACTGAATCAGATAATGCTGACTGCACAATGTAGTAAAGAAAAGAACGTACTTTTTGTAACTGACTTCAATAATTAAATCTAAAAATACTAGGTGTTTAAGAAGATTTTCACCATCTTAAACAAAAGCCTCCAACACATACATAAATGTCTGTCACAAGGGATGGAGCAAAGCTGGACTCTACTTCTCATTTTCAGGGACTACTGCTCAAATTTTTCTGGTTGTTTCTTCATCCATCAAGGAAGACAGCTGGTCAAGAGAAGTCAACCAACCATTCAACTCAAAAGGAATATTTCTGTAATAGATTTGTGACATTCACAACTCATATGACAAAAAAAATACTAACAAAAATACCTTCCAGTAAATTCAATAAAAACATAAATAATTACCATATAATAAGCATTTGTAATGTGCACAGTACTATTCAAGCATTTGATATGTCATTTAAATCTCATAAAATCCTACACAATAGGTGATATTAGTATCCATATTTTGCAGGTAAGAAAATTAAAGGTTAGGAAAGCTAACTAAAGCTGGGAGGTGGTAGAGACAGAATTTAAAACTAGGTCTGTCTGAATCTATGCTGGACTCCTAATCATTCAATACTGTATTTTTTATCAATTAAACTTTTTTTTTTGGAACCAGGGATTGAACTCAGGGACACTCGGCCACTGAGCCACATCCCCAGCCCTATTTTGTATTTTATTTAGAGACAGGGTCTCACTGAGTTGCTTAGGGCCTCGCTAAGTTGCTGAGGCTGGCTTTGAACTTGCGATCCTCCTGACTCAGCCTCCCAAATCGCTTGGATTACAGGCGTGCACCACCACGCCCGGCTTCAATTAAACTTTGTATGAATCCTATCACTGTAACATAATGTTCACCTACAGAGGGAAATAACATGGTTTGGTTTGTTTTTGTTTTGTTTCTGCAGTGCTGGGGATCAACCCAGGGACTTTCAGATACTAGGCGAGTGTTCTACCACTGAGCTACCTTCCCAGCTTCCCCAAAAGGGTCATTTTTAAAACCTCCCTAATAAATTTCAGAAAATTTCCTGATAACTCTTCAACTAAATATATTTTGGCATTCTCAGAACAAATTCATGGTACATCAAGGAGAGACGAGATATATTTGTTACTGAATGATGCTAGTCAATAAAAATTTAAAAGACAGGCTGGTATATTCATATATACATAGTATATTAGTCCTTAAATAATTTGTTATGAATAACTATTATTAGTCCCTAAATAATTTGCTATGAATAACAATGCTAAAAAATTAATAATTAAGATGTAATCACATTATGTCATACTGTAAATCAGTTAAGACTTTCCCTTATCTTACAGTTTTTTCCCTATTTGTTTACTGCTGAGGACCACTAACTGAAGGGAGAAGAAATAATGCCTAACTTGTGCCATGAGAACATGCATTCTCATCTGCCCTGGGTGCTACTTTCAACAGTCCAGTTTTTCCAGTGAGCAGGTAAGAATCCATGAGTTTTTCAGGGGTGGATTCAGTACCCTGTTGCACAGACCCAAGCCTACTCAACATACCAACTGCACTGGTCTTATATAATAAGTAACAAAGGTGTAACAGAATTGTCCATCTGATTTTGGAGCTCTCTTGTTTAATTCTAAACTTCAGTATCTTCCCTCCAAAGCCAACAATTTAAAAGGTAAAGATTACTTCTAAGGAATTAAAAAAAATATGTTGTATTCAACTTAGATGTTTCTCACATATAAAACGGAAATAAGTTCAAAAACAAGTGGAGTCTCTTAAAGATCTAGTTGGTAATGATTATCTCTAAAATACATAAAGAAGTATGATAACCTATACTAAGGTAATTAACATTGGTAGTAAATGGATTTTTAGACAGCTAAAAGGCTATTCATTTTGAATAAGTTTAAACCAAGTATTTTCTCTGTGTTTGTTCTTAGGTCTAAAAGCTTATTATTTTTTAGAATTCTGAATAAATATTACTCAGCTTATTCTCAGACACCATAATCTTTTAGTTTGAGAGAATCAGTGGGAGGGAAGATAGCAGCAGCCTCCTGGTAGGACTGTGATGAAGACCACAGGAGGCATTTCAAGAACCCAGCATGAAACCTGGTCCACAGTAAGTAGTCAACACATGTCACTTCCCAACTCATGTTAAAAGCAAACATCATACACCAAAATAACCACTAATCATAGTTTAAAAACTATTCTATAGACGCCCATGTCTAGCAGTGTTATGGCTTATTCACCATTAAACACAAATCAAGCAAAGTCTCAAAAATCAACAGGATAATTCATTTTTAGCAATCATGGCAGGGGTTGGCTCAAGAGTCATACTATTTTATTCATTCACCAAAGGTATTTCCTACAAATGGACAATATTCATGCACAAATGCTTGAAACATTTAGATACAGAGGGGATATATATTTCTAAAGCAAAGATATACAGGGTAATTTTAGTGTGTTAGTGTTCATCCAATTAATATAATTTATGTGTTTCTACATTGGTAACAATGGTACAGAAATAATTTCCTATCTTTTCAATAATTAAATTTACGGATCCTGAGCTGGGGATGTAGCACAGTGGTAGATCACACGCTTCGCATACGTGAGGTCCCGTGTTCTGCCAATACTACAAAGAAAAAAAAAAGTTTACTAATCTTTATGATAGTCAAACCCTATAATAGAGGTTTAAGACACTGTATATACAGGTGCTATATTTTTAGCCATCCAATTAAAAACTTTTGATTTGAAAGAGTTTGTTAATAATTAAAGAGAAAATAATAAAAAGCATAAGAGAACTAAGTATAAGCAGATGGTGAATAATCACTTAAGTGTCTTGGATCTACTTTTGTAAAAAAATTTTTAAAAAATTAGAAGATTCTTCTAGTCTAAGATTCACTTTAAATGACTGTGGAAACCTAACTGATGAAATACATGGAAGACATGTATGTAGAATATTACTTAAGAATTCGTGTTAAGAGCTGAGAACAGGGCTAGGGGTATAGCTCAGTGACACAGAATGGTTGTCTAGCATGTGCAAGGCCCTGGGTTTTGTCCCAGTAATGGGCGGGGGACTGCAAATAATTATTCCCATAATTGCTCTATACAGTAAAATTATCTTGTAAATGTTCATAAGTCGGAAAAAAGTACTTTAAACTACTTAGTGACATCACATTAAAAAAAAGGTAAAAATTAAAAAAAATTTTAAAATCTCAGAACTGGTTCCAATAAAAATTAATGACTTATCAGAACAGGGCTTGAAATAAAGACTTGTGCACAGTTTCTATTCCCATTTTTTTTTAAATTTTTAAATTTATTTTATTTTTTATGGTGCTGGGGACTAAACCCAGAGCCTCGTGCATGCGAGGCAAGCACTCTATCAACTGAGCCCTAGCCCTCTACTACCGTTTATAAAACAGCTATTTTAAGCCCTTCCCTACCTCTCCTCAAGTTCCTACTCTTCCACCTCCTCCTTCCATCATTCTCAACAGATAGTCAGGACTCCAAATTCATCAATTGGAAAGTGTAATATTCTCTGTATGGATTAATGTTTCCATTTTTTTCCATCTTCCTATCAAACATATCCCCATCGATGATACGTGAAGTAATCTCTCTCTATATACCTTCCTTCCAGTGCTGCAGTCTGCCTTACCAGCCCAGCAAAATCTCAGTTCCAATAAATCAGGCATTTCCCTTCTCTTCTTCTACAACAGACTTGTAGGATAAGATCCAGCATAAATTTATTATCTTCAACATTCACTAGACTCTCAACATTTATGGATTTCTTTGTTGCTCCTGTTCAACTATCTCTTATCTCTGCGTGTGTCTCTCTCTCATTCTTTAATACTGATATTCCAAACCATCACAAATTTCTCCAAGTTTCCCACCCAACCTGCTTACTCCAGACCATTAACAGGTCATATCTTCTGCTGATGACAACAGAAATCTAAAAAATCATCAAGCAAGAGCTTATTCAATACCTACCATAACTACAAATTTATATTCACTTCCATCAAAATCTGCTTTCCCACAGGATAAACAGAGTGTCTTTCTCTTACATGAGGCTCATTTATCTACCTGTAATATGACTCTATATTCCCGCTTTCCTCAATATACTTTCATTCTCTCCTGAAGTTTTACAAATTTCTTGCTCTGCTGTTTTCTTCTCTTTTCTTTATGAGTGTGCCTGCATCTCTCTCATCTTTCAAAGCAAAGCAAAACATTATAAACATATAAACAAAATCCCCTTTATTGCCAACTTCACCACTGCTATGGCTTGGCTACACTTTGTAACTTAAGGGTTCATGTGCTAGCCCAAAGTGCTGGTACTAAGGTGTTAGAACCATTAAGAGGTGGGGTCTAGTGGAATGTTATTGCACCATGACAGCTCCATCCTCACATCTAGATTGATGCTGTCTTACAGGAGAAGATCAGGTCTCATGTGACTAGATATAGTCACATATAAAGTGAGGCTGACCCATGTGCTTGGCCCCTTCTGTATACAGCCTGCTCCCACTCTGCTTCTCCACCATGTGGTAACACAGCTAGGGGGCCCCTGCGAGGACGCCAGCAGAATGCTGTTTGAACCTTTCAACTTTTTTTTAAAAAAATAAAGTACCCAATTTCAGGTATTTAGTTGTAACAACATCAAACTGACCAAGATAACCTCCATCAATCTCTTTTGGTCTACTTTCTTTCTAATTTCTCAAAGCCTAGCATATACTTACTGCCTGGTCTCAACTCACATTTACTCCTTAACTTCTCAATGTTTTCTGGCTCCACCATTCTAATGAAATTCAAACTGACAAATCCCATGAACAAATCCCTTTTCTTACTGGTTCTATTATATGTGATGGTGTTGACTGCTTTCCATCTAGAAATTTTTATCTCAAGGTTTTAAACACCACCCTCTCCTAGTTCTTTCTGTTTTATCACTAATCAGCTCCTGTTCTGTATCCTTTAGGGATCCCTTTTCTTTCTTTCAACATTTCTTTTCTCCATTGTTCCTCTTTAGCCTGCTGTTCTTCTCACTTGGCCATATGAGTCATGAATGATCTTTTTTGCCCTTCCAGCGTTTCAACCACAACATTTTGGTCAACAGGTCCCTAAACCACAAATTGAGCCAAATTTCCTCACAGAAGTTGAAAACCTTCACCATGGAAGCTCACAAATAATCCAGGCCCAGTGTCCCACACTGATCTGCCCTCTAAAGCATTTCTTTCTCAGCAACTGGTGAAAACAATCACCAAATTTCCCAAACTAGAAGTGTGGGAGATAGCCTTGCCTTGGCCCTTTCTACTCTTATTCTATTGTTTAAACTACTTCCATGGTACTGAATGCCTACAGGAAAAAGTATTATCTCTTAAGGTTATAAACAAACCTATCGTGATCTGCTTTCTATCTATTGACAGTCTTATGCTTTGCCTTCCTTGATGTAAAATCAGTCTTTTAGATGACTGGTGTGTATCAACATGCTTCTTGCCTTTTCTGTTAGTTCATGATTTAACTTCTATTACCTTTTTAGTTAATTTAGCCCATTTATCTCCAATGTGGCTAATGTTTTAGCCAAACAACTCAAGAATCCATTGCATTCCTAAGAAAAACTTTCCTTCCCTGGTCCCTACAGATTCTTGGTAACTACCTTTATGGTACCTGTATTTACCTCTTATACTCCATTCTTTCGTATTGTTTTATCTATTTTTATGCTTATATCTCTTTACGTGCTTATAGCAGATTTATATGTTTCCCTTCAATATTCAAGACTACTTCAGCCTTACAAGATTAAAAATTGCATTTCAACTCAGAAACACCAACACATAGTGCAAAATGACATAATGTGTACTTGTTTGACAGAAGTTCACTAAATGACTCTGTGAACACACCAAACAATAAATGAAGGGAAAAAAACAAGCAAACAGAATACAACCTCTCCCCTTTTGCTATCAACATTCCCTGTTAGACTGGTCTGAGTTAATACGTAACCTGAACAATTATTTTAGCATAAACAGTTTATAATCTTTGCTTTGTCTTCTAATGTGTTTATTTTTAATTCAGTAACAAAAATAATAATATACACAAGTTCCTAAGGACAAATATTTGTTAACTGCTTTAAGCATGTTATCCTATTTAATCCTAATGATAACCTCATAAGGCAGATATTCTTATTTTACAGCCAGAAAAAATTAAGGTGATTGTTCATCCCCAGTGGCAATTCCTAGAGAGGAAGAACAGGGGTACTAGTGCAAATTGACAATCATTGATTTGAGAAAACTGAAGAGTAAGTGAGGTGTCAACCTTCTGACCATGAGTACCAACCTAGTTCTTCAATTTAGCTGTAAAAAAACAATAGCAGTCAGGGTAATATACTCTGGGCAGATAGATATCCAAAAGAAACTATCTATGGGTATATTAAGACTGAGGGGTCAAACTGGTGCACATCTGTAATCCCAGTGGCTCAAGAGGCTGAGGCAGGGGGATCACAAGTTCAAAGCTAGCCTTAGCAACTTAGTGAAACCCTCTGTCTCAAAAAATAAAAAGGGCTGGTGATGTGGCTTAGTGCTAAAGTACTCCTGGGTTCAATCCCTGGTATAAAAAATAAGAAAAAAAGAGGGGTTAAGGGGTGTCTCAAATGACCTAGTTAGATCATCTTACCACTTGAAATGTTCACCTTTGCACACATAATTTCCAATGTTTCAATATTTCATTTTTCAGTATCAACACATAGACACTCAGGAGAAATGAAGTGCCTAGATATTTTCAGAAACAAAGACAGACTAACAGAGAACAATATAAAGACCAAGTAAGACTAGTGAGTCAGGGACGTGGGCAAGACATAGACAGGAAAGAGAAAAAGAGACAAGAGGAGGGAGAAATAGAGCTGGTAAAAGCAGAAACAGAGAAAGACAAGAAGGGGTAGAGGTGGGGAAAAGACTAATGAGAAAGGGAAGACAGAGGGAACTGAAGGCAAAGACAGGAAGAAAGAGAAACGGGATGGGAGGGAGAGAAAGAAAGGTGGAGGGAAAAAAAAAGGACAGTCAGGACAAGGTCAAGAACTAGAAATAGAAAACAGAATTAAAAGAGTGAGGAGGACAAAGAAAGGGAAGAAAGGAGAGAGAAAGGACAGAGAGACATGGGGAGAAAGATAGAAACTGAAACAAGAAGTCTAAAGGAAATCAAGTTCCATAATACTGGAAATAAAAGGGTGATTTACTACAAGTTCATTTTTAAAAAAAATATGTTTAGTTGTAGATGGACACAATAACTTTATTCATTTGTTTTTATGTGGTGCTGAGGATCAAACTCAGTGCCTCATAGGTATTAGGCATGTGCTCTACCACTGAGCCATAACCCCAGCTCACAAGTTCACTTCTGAGTAATATTTACATCACAGTCAGTGGAGAGTAAACACTGAATATTGTTTATATAAATGGCACAACCATATGGAAAGGACAGGGAGAGCATAGTATGCTCGAATATGTATGTTATGGCTTGGGGGGACAGAGAGTAAAAAGGCAAATTTTCATACTCCTCAGTAGGAAGTCAATTAAAACTAATAATTAAGAAACAGAAGTTAAAGCATGTTATTTAAAAGCTTTAGTGGTAGCAGCAATCAGCAATAGAGAGCAGTAGGGAACCTATAAAGCTGTGGAACTGTCTTGACTTTTTAAAACTATGTACTTATAAATATTTGATCAATATAAAAAAGTTGTTTTAAAAAGTTCCAACAAGATAGCTACATATAATAACCAAAATAAGTTGACATTTACTCTATTTAGATTTTACCTATAGCCTATAACTATCTCTTCACTGAATCTCATAGAAAAACAGGACAAAACACAAAGCAAAACATATAATGTTTTAAATTGTACAAAAAATATTAGCAAGTGTATCATTTGGTGCAAACTTGTTACTTCAAAACGATAGAAATAACGCAAACGGTAATTTACAATCTTCATTCTTCCAAAGCTCAACCATGATAGGAACATTTTACAAAAGTTCACAGCTTTCCTTTTATCTGTTAGGTCCCACTAAGTATAGTTCATTCTGATCAGGTTTCCCATGAAATCACAATAATATAGAAATTTCTAAACAAATGAATGAAAACATCAAGATTTTAAAAACTAGGTCATCCTATAGGTTTTTTCCATCCATGATTTATTTTTTTACCATGAGATTCCTGTAATGACAACTAGTCCTGCAAGTCACATTTGGAACCTGGACTTACCCTGTTAAACACTGGCAGCATCATGTATAATTTCTCTTCTTGTTCCTTTTGGGTCATGTGCCGGGGAGGATGGCACAGCTCAGTAAAGAGACGACGGAGGTGCATCAGTCCCAAGGCATTGTCCTGCGGGCTACACTCCTCCTGCCTTGGCCTCCCCATGATCCTCTTCACCATGTTCATCTTGGCTGGTTGGTGATAAACACTTCTAATTCTGTAGGAAGATGTCAATGCATAACAGTCAAAAAATTACCACCTTGACCAAGTTGAGCATGTTAAGAGCTTATAAAAAAGTCCCCAAAATAGAAAATTCTCTCTAGTATATTTCTTCCTACTTCCTGAAAGAGAAAAGACAAGAGAAGCAAAGTTAATTTTGATAAATCTCCCTGAATGACAAATTATGAATTATGGGAACTTAAAAGTTCCTTCTGGTTTTACCAAAATTTACATAAAATGTAAAACATTAATTAGACAAATAACAAGTATTTCCAATTAAGTTAATCTATATCAAGTTAAAAAAAGTAATCACAAATGTTACTATTAAATAGAGATCTCCCTAGCCTCAAACATCCAAAAACTCAAAACTCCCAGTTCTCTAGTTATTTCAGTCTTTTCTAGATGACAAATTTTATGTGCCTGATGAACATGTAACACTTTGTTAGTCTGAAAATATGCAAATTAAGTGAAATCCCAATATATCTTATAAATTATTAAGGGACAGTGAAAATGATCATATAATTAAAGATCACTTTTTTCATAAAATAACATTTATTTTCATTTGAACCTCTGAGCAGATAAAGATCTTTTTTTATTAATTTATTTTTTAAAATTTTTACAGACTTCATTTTGATTCATTGTACACAAATGGGGTACAGCTTTTCATTTCTATGGTTATGCATGATGTAGATTCACACCATTCATGTAATCATGCATGTACATAAGGTAATGATATCTATCTTATTCCACCATTTTTCAGACTCTCGCCCCCTCCCCTCTCATTTTCCTCGACATCTAAAGTTCCTCCATTCTTCTCTCACTCAACACCCCCTAACCCAATTATATGATTATATATAAAGTCCACTTTCTTAAAAAAAACAAAAATGAACAAACAAAAAACCCTGAGGTAAGTCATATTGATTCCTTTTATGAGTAGTGATGAACATTTTTTTCTTTAAAATAATAGCACAGAAGATATTGAACCCCATATGACAAGGATAACTATGGTTTCATGAAGTGTATTTCAGGTAAGAGTGCATGAGTGTATACTGAATCCTTTGCTGGAGTTGCATTTAAAAAATAAACTAACCACTGAGTTAAAGTAGACGCAGAATCAATAATACTAAGCTTTTAGAAAACATCCTTAGATGTTTTCAACCACTACCAACTGTGCCAGCAATTAGCTAATTTCAGACACAAAAACAGGATATGTTACAAAAGGAACCAGGAAGACTGGGAGAACATTATGGATATACAGAATTTGGATGAAAAGCAATTTGCTTTTATAATCTGTAGAAAAGCAGTCATAACTTGAGATTAATTTTTAATTTTGCTGCCTAACCACATAAGTGAGATGCTATTTCACAAGAAAGGAAAAATGACTTCAAGGCTATGGTTTTATTTACTAAACACCTGCTTATTGATTTTTAAAACTATAAGAAGAACAAGCATCAAAACACACTTGCCCTTGAGAATTTTGATTTAACTCCCTTACTGCCTACAGGCATATGCTTCTGTACTCTAGCTCCCCTGCAAGAGGAGGACAGGATGTGACTCATCACAGGTGAGGAGCAGAAAGACACACTCTATTTAGAGCTCTGTCATTGGCTAGTCTGTCCGGAATGAGTACTGTGCAAAGAGAACTCAAGTGCCCAGATGCAGAACAGAGTGCTTGGGCACATATGCTATGATCTGAGTACATTTAACAACAAAATAATAGAAATCAATCCAGTTCAAAGCTATTCAACATATTCATTCTTGGAAAATATTTAAGTCTTGCAAACATTAACAAAATTATTTCAACAAACATTCAAGAAATCTATTATGTGCTGATGTAGCTCTGGAAATTCCTAGAACAAAAATAAAATTAGAAGTGGACCATAAAATTTTTGTAAATTAGTTAACATATCAGATTTTGCACAGCTATAGTCTTATTCCTTAGGCTATAGCTAGTGTTCATGATAATCTAGAGATTGTGAATGGGACTTAAGGGATTCATGATTCTCAAATACGTAGAAATCTTTTTTTCTAAGAGATCCCAAGCTTTCAAAGGAGTCTATGTCATTAAAAAAAAAAAAAAAATTCAGGAATCAGACTAGACCATTTCATCTGCTCCTCATTCCAAGTCAATTAAGCAAGTGGACAGATGAGAGGATTAACTCTGCCTTTTTTTTTTTGTATCAAGGATTGAACCCAGGGGCGCTTAACCACTGGGTCACCTCCCAACCCCTTTTTTGTATTTTATTTAGAGATAGGGTCTCCCTGAGTTGCTAAGTGCCTCCTTAAGTTGCTGAGGCTGGCTTTGAACTCTCCATCCTTCTGCCTCAGTCACCCGAACCACTGGGATTACAGATGTATACTACTGCATTGGCTGACTCTGTCTTTTTAGGCCTAGGTTTATTTATAGAAATAAAATGTGTATATACTTAAGATATAGAACTTGTTATTTTTAATTTTAAAAAATTTAAAGAAATATTGATGTGTTTATGGGGCACAGTGTGATAATTTGCTATGTACATGTAATGGGTAAAGAGCAAAACAGAGCTATCAGCATTTCTACCTCCTTAAACATCTATCATTTTTTTGTGTTGAGAGGCTTCAAACTCCTCTCTTCTAGTTCTTTATAAAATATGTAATAAATTAATGTGAACTATATTCACACTATTGTGCTATAGAACATTTGAACTTATTCCTTCTATATAACTGTATATTTTGGTATCTGGTATCCAACCTTCCTTGACATTTTGATATATGTATACATTGTGAAATGATTTCTGCAGTCAAGTTCATTAACATTCATCACCTCATAGTTACCATATGAAATTTTTTTCATAGAGACAACACGTAACATCTATTAGCAAATATCAAGTACACAATAGAGTACTGTGACACTGCTGCACACAAGATTTCCCAGAACTTTGCTCCCCTAATCAGCAACTCCTGCCCTGGCAACCACCATTCTACTCTCTGCTTCTGTAAGTTTGACATGTTAGATTCCGCATATAAGTAAGATCATACAGTATTTATATTTGTGTGAACTAGCTTATTTCACACAACATAAATTCTCAAGGTTTTGTCTGTTCTATGTTGTTGCAAATGATAGGATTTCTTTCTTTTTAAATTTTTGAATATTATTCCACTAGGTATCATTCTTACCTCATTTATTTAAAAAATCTTATTCATCTGTAAATAAACATTTAGGTTGTTTCTATATCTTGGTTATTGTGAATAACCCTGCAACAGGCATGGGTGAATAGACAGCTCTTCCAAGATACTAACTTTATTTCCTTTGGATATATACCTAGAAGTAGTATTGTTGGATCATAAGGAACTTCTATTTTTAAGTTTTTAAGGAACCTCTGCACTGTTTTACATAATGGCTATACCATTTTACATTTCCAGCAGAGTTCAAGGGTTTCCTTTTCCCACATTCTGGCTAGTAACTGTTAACCTTTGTCTTTTGGATAACAGCCATTCTAACTGGCATAAGGTGATGTCTCACTGTGGTTTTGATTTGCAGTTTCCCTGATGATTGATGATGCTGCACAAAACTGTTGGTAATTTGTATGCCTTTTTTGAGAAATACCTATTCAGGTCTTTTGGTCCATTTTTAATCAGGATACTTGGGTTTCTGCTACTGACTTATATTAGTCCCTTATGTATTTTAGATCTCAATCCCTTAACATATCTTGGTTTGCCTCTTCAGAATACTCTATCCAACAACAGCAGAACACATCTTCTTCTTAAGCTCACAGGAAACATTTACCAAAACAGACAATATCCTGGGTCATAAACATACCTTAACAAACTTAAAAGAACAGTAATTACACAAAGCATATGACCAATCAGAACACATGAAATGAAATTAAACAATCAGTAATATTATCAGTAATAGAAAGACAAATGCAAAAGCCCCAATTATTTGGAAATTAAACAACATATTTTCAAATAACACACAGGTCAAAGAATTGTCAAGAGGAATTTAAAAATGTAGACTAAATGAAAATTTATTGAAATCTATAAAATGCAGTAAAAGTTCTTTCATAGAGGGAAATTATAGCAAATGCATATAATACAAAAGAAGAAAATCTGCAATTCTACCATAGGAAATTAGAAAAAGAGCTGTGTAAGCTTAAAGAAACCAAAAGAAGTGAAATGAAATAAAAATTAGGACAGAAATCAATGAGATTAACAACAGAAAGGGCTATGGGTAACGTTCAGTGGTACAGCACTTGCCTAGCATGCATGAGGTACTGGGGATCCAATCACACCCAACAATTTAGTACCCTTTCCAAATGAATGAATGAAATAAAAACACATACAGAAAGATTACAGATAAAAGTCAATAGAATCAAAGGTTCTTCTTTTATATGATCAATAAAATTAATCTAAATACCACTACCACATGACTGGTGTTCTTCCTTATCTGCATATATCATACAGCTCCTAATTTATCTTCCAAGATACAGAGTAGATATACCACTTTTCCAATTTAAAACCTCTGTTGATTCCTGACTGCCTAAGAATAAATTAAAACATCTCAGTCTATTATCTTAAGTTCTTACACACTCTGGTTTCATTTATACACCCAGGTTCATCTCTCACTCTTCCTCTCTAAATTGTGCCACAATGAAAGCATGCCCTATCTTGTCAGGTTCTTTCAATTCTCTGTGCGTTGGAAATACTGTCCTCTCTACCAAGTACGACTCTCCCCTGAGTTTCCTAGCAGCCCCCAACCTCCACCCTCTGCCCCCTCAAAAAGCACCTCAGCTCTGAGGTTACTTTCTCAGTGAAGAATTCCCAAAATTGCTAGGCTGAGCTTCTGGTTCACCTTTGATTCCTCCAGGATATGCACCATTAAGAGAGACAGGACAGCATAATGGTTGCTCAGGTTTTGCAATTGACTAGGTTCAATTCCTAGTTACAATACTTACTTAGTGTGTAACTAATCAGAAACCTGATTTCTGGGTGTAATAGTTTCATTGTAATTTGTGAAAATTACATTATCACAACACAACAAATTTTTAAAATTTCCTAGTTCTATCCTATAGAAAGTCTTCATAGAACTTCTTAAAACATCTCCAGAATAAGCCTACATGAACCAATTGCTCTAAATTGAAAAGTTATCAACTTACTTAAATATTTTCTTGTTACTTAATTATGATTATCTCTCATTAAACTATGAATTCCTGGAGCTGGGACTGCGACTCGGTGGTAGAGACTCAGCACCACATATAAATAAAAAAAGATCCACTGACAACTAAAAAAATATAAAAAAAAAACAACAACTATGAATTCCTGAACATTCAACTGTGGTCTTCAAATCCATAACACCTCATTAAAGATCTGTACATAGTAAGAATGAAGGAATGACTACGTGATTCCCTTAGCTTGAGTAAAAGTACAAATTTTAAGGTTCTTCATTATCTAGACCATGTGCAGGACTGACCCTGTTCATTCCCCACCATTCTACTTTAACTCCACCCAGACAAATTCAGTGCAGTATCTCTGCTCTACCTTGGTACCTCAGTCTGAACCATCTCCTGGGAGGCTAGGGAAAAGGTTCCCCTCTAGCCCATTAGCATCTGGGTATTTACTAATCATGCTAATCTTCGCTTAAAGGTCCATCTTCTAGAAAGCATTCCCTAACCCAGTTTCATATGTAACCCTCCCCTCTCCTTTGTTCCCACAGCATTGTATCTATCTTTATCATAGAATTTATCACACTGTGTAACTGTTATTCAGAATGCCTTTTTTTCCAAGATTGGAGAAATAATATAAGATTACAAAAAGCAAAGATCTTGTCCAATTCAACACTTTATGTTTGCTTAAGTTCCACTTTATTACTTGAAAAGGAAATATGACTACTTTTGTTAAGAGGTGTTTGATACCCCACAGAATAATTTAAGCCACGTATTCAGGGAATACTCACATAAATTCAGAAATTAAGGGAGTTCGTGTGAAGGGAGGAGCAGAAAGGGAAACAGATCACTAAGAGTGGTAAGTGTGGTTGGTAGGCAGCCTATGATAAAACAAAAGGCAATAAGCCAGAACCCCCACAGGGAATTCAGGCATCAACAAACAGGGAGAATCAGGAGCATCCTAAAGAGGAAGCAGCACACCAGTACAGAAGAAGTCATCACTGAATGGGGCTGGAATATGTATCACTGTGACTTGAGGGTGATGAAAGGAAAAACAAGAAATTCAAAAGTGTGCAGAATCGTATCAGTGAAACCTCATAGAAAAAAATATTCAAAAAGTAATGATGACATTAATAAAAATAATGATAGCAAAATAAATGCTGGCTTCTTTACAGACTGCTACATAATGATGAGGATTCTTAATATGATTTTTTTTTAATATTTGTAGAAAGACATAATACCTTTATTTAATTTATTGATTTTTTTTATGTGGTGCTGAGGATCGAACCCAGTGCCTCACACGTGCTGGGCAAGCACTCTACCATTCAGCCACTACCCCACCCCCTAATTATGAGTTTTTATACTTAAAATTTTTATTTTCTCAAAATATCAAAATTTATCCATAGAGATAGAATTTACCCTTCTGATTAGTTACCTTAGAAGTCTACATACACAATGATGCTTGGCTCAAAATGTTATTTAAATTCATTTTTAAAAACTGTTTTTCAGAGCATTTTATAATTGCCCTTAAAATTCAATGTCGTCATGTACCATGTTTTACCCCAAACAGAATTACCCCACTTACTCACTTGCTTAACTTTTCAAACTTCCTCAAAACCTTTTGGCTGCTACTAAGTGTGAAATCCATTTTAAGAGATGGAAATTTCTATTCCTAATAATCGAAAGAATGCATTGCAGACCCTGTGACTGAATCCCAAACCACAATTAATTGACATTTAATCCCTTGAGCATCTACTACATGTAAGACACCATGGGAATACCAACTGCCCGTGAAGGGTCTGTGTGCAAAGATTCCAAATAGACCAGTGTGTGACTTCCCTTAAAACAGGCCTATGAGTCCTATAATGGGAT
>JAJEJO010004727.1:0-16640 GCA_020662805.1 Glaucomys volans
TTCTATCTTTGTTTTGTATGTTAGGTATTTTAATTATAATGTGCCTTGGTGTGGATCTGTTGAAATTCTGTGCGTTTGGTGTCCTGTAGGCCTCTTGTAATTGATTTTCCATCTCATTCATCATATTTGGGAAATTTTCTGATATTATTTCATTGAACAGATTGTTCATACCCTTGGTTTGTATCTCTGTGCCTTCCTCAATCCCAATAAGTCTTAAATTTGGTCTTTTCATGATGTCCCATATTTCTTGGAGGGTTCATTCATGATTCCTAACCATCTTCTCTGTTTGTTCGACTTTGTTTTCAAGATTAAATATTTTGTCTTCATTGTCTGAGGTTCTGTCTTCCAAGTGATCTATTCTATTAATTATGCTTTCTATTGAGTTTTTAACTTGGTTGATTGTTTCCTTCATTTCCTTGTTTTCTTCAAGGATTTCTTTTTTCTTTTTTCTCAGAACTTCTATCTCTTTATTGAAATGGTTTTTTGCTTCCTGAAATTGCTCTATTAGCTGATTATTCATAGCCTGAATCTGCTCTCTTGTCACCTCATTCTCTTCTCGGATCATTTTAACTATGAACATTCTGAACTCCATTTCTGTCATTCCCTCTACCGTGCTGTCCTTAGGATCTCCTGATGCACCATCCAGGTTTGTTTGGGACACTTTCTTCCCGTGTCTTCCCATGCTGTTCATATATCCTCCCCTCAGATGTTTGAGAGGTGCTTGATCAAGTGGTGAACCAAGACAGCCGCTCTCTCACCACCTCCAGGTTGGGAATGATCAATGTTTCTGGGCAGAGGCAACCAGGAGATGCCGCACTGTGTCCCTGGAGCTGCAGCGCCGTGTCCCTGGAGCCGCAGCACCGTGTCCCCACGAAAGGGGTGGGCTTAGGTCCGAGGGCTCAGAGAGGTCAAAATGGAGTCTCTCTGCCAGGGAAGCTGTAGAATGGCGCTGACCGGGCCCAAATTCCCCGCTGGGGCTGGCAAGCAGCTCCGCTCCCGGGTAAATCTCACCTGAAGCCGCAGCGCTGTGTCCCCAGGGAAAGGGGTGGGCTTAGGTCCGAGGGCTCAGAGGTCAGAATGGAGTCTCTCCGCCAGGGAATCTGTAGAATGACGCCGACTGGGCCCAAATTCCCCACTGGGGCCGGCACGCAGCTCCGCTCCCGGGTAAATCTCACCTGAAGCCCCCACCTGTTTATTTTATTACAAATACAATTTCCTACGAAGATAAAGGGTCATTCAGACTATTTCATTTTATTGCCATTTTGGTAAGTTGGTTTTTTCCCAAGAAATTTCCTGTTATCAAAGTAATAATCTGTTATCAAATTTATCATCATAACACAACACCTAAGTTTTCTAGATGTCCTGAGTTCACAGTGTATCACAAAAAGTAGAGCTAGCAAATCAGCCAACTTTAGATATCTTTCTGTTATAATTGATTGAAAAGATGCTTCTTGGACATGGAATTGGTATCCTCTGGTTGGTGTGTATTAGGACTTGTCATAAGGCTGCAGCAGCAGCAGCAGGAGAGATGGGAGGGAGCAAGGGCTCAAAGATTTACATTTTGATGTGTGCCATTGATGTTTGTGCATCTCCTGGCCGTACTACAGAGATGCTGCAATTCACTGGGAATATGCTTTCTTGTTAATATTTTAATAGTAGAAATCTGATTATGACCTCTTTTAGAAACAATATGCTTGGTATATTGCTTTGCCTCATTTTAAACTGAGCATTAGGGAATGCATTCTTTTAGTTGTGACTCTACCAATATGTCTATCTAGAGGCCTGTTGGCATTTCTGTCCCTAGTGAAATTTTTGTCCTCAAGAAAGGCAGGATTATATTTTTTTCTAACAGATTGTGTTGGTGTAGTACATTTTTGGTTATCAAAACTACTCATATATCTTTGGGATTTTTAAATTGGTAAATATTCATGATACTTGGAAAAGCATGATATATATTACAATCTCAATCACAAAAAAAAAGGGATGCTGTCTATGCACACACAGGGTCTGGAAGGACATGTCCAATTTAGCTGCTTGTGACTGGATGATGCTGTTCATTGCTTGTGTTTGTCTGTTTCCTGTAATGCACATATTAACTTAAAATAAAAGCTATTTATAAAAAACACCTTATTGTCATAAAGTTATTCATATATTCTCTTGTTATCCATTTAATGTCTATAAGACTTAAACTGATATTTCTGTTCTTTTGGATAATTGGTAATTTGTGAAGTTTTCCATGTTTACTGTTATGAAGAATTTATCAGTTTTATTAAGATTAAAAATAAACCAATGTTTCACTTTAAAAAATTTGTGTATTGTTTTATTTTCTGTTATTCAAGTTCTCTTATATTTCTTTCCTTTTCATTTAATTTGACTTCAATGTGTTTTTCTAGCTTTTCAACATGAAATATTAGACAATTTAAATCTTTCTTATCTAACAGTCATTTAAAACTATAAATTTCCTTCTAACTGCTTTAGCTAGAATGTTGTGTATTCATTATCCTTCAGTTTGAATTTTTGTCTAATTTCTCTTATGATTTCTGCTTTGATTTATGGGTCCTCTGGAAATATATTTTATAAATTCCAACTAATTCAACTAATTGGGGATAGTATTCTATATATCTCATTGTTTGGATGTAAACATCATTTTGATAGTCAGTGAATATACTCTATAGCTTTGGTCCTTTGAAATGTGCTGAGGAAAATTTCATTGTCCAGGGTGTGAGCCCTCTTGGTGGCTGCTTCCTGAGCACTGCATGTTCTGGAGATACTGGGTGCAGTCTTCTGCAGATGTCATTTAGGACAGGTTGATGGATAGCGTTGTCCAGGTGGTCTGTGAACTTAGTGATTTAGTTTTTGCTTTTTACTTTTCTATCTATCCCTGAGAGAATGTATTAAAATTCTCAACAAAGAGTTGAGTTCAGTCCATTACTGCTACATGTTGATTTTTCTGTTTCTTTTTTTGGTTTTATTTGATTTTACTTCACTAATTTTAAATTCATTTGTTTAGGATTTCTGTGTTTCTGAACAAATCCGAAACAAAAAATTGTCTCCTTTTTTATTATTGAATCTCTTTATGTCTTATAATACTAGTTGACTATTATTAAATTAGCCAGTCTAGTTTTCTTAAAATTAGTATTTTTTCTGAATAAATTTTTATTCTCATTCTTTAACTTTATATATGTCTTTTTATATAAAGTTCATTGTTTGGAATTACTGCTCAGTTGAGTCTTACTTTTTTATACAGACTGATACCTCTGCTTTGAGTGAAAATGTTTAGTCAGTTTATATTTATTGTAATATGATGTCATTGTTTTATGTCTGTCATTTATGTCTTTTCCATTTGTCTCTGCTTTTTAATTTTTTTTATTCCTTTCCTGCCTTCCATGATATTTATTTAATATTCATTATTAAATTTTCTTTTCTTTTCATTGCTATTTTTTTAAAGCTTTATATACTTTTATTTCATTGTTTATTGTTGCTATAGTCAGACAACATGCAGCTTAGCTCATCAACATCTATGTAAAGTTTATGCCTTCCCACTTCCTACTTTTCACTTCACACCTGAGAGTTCCTAAGTCTTATTTCGTACTAATAAATGTAATAAACTTATAACAAGCAATACAATCTAATTTATCTATTTTCTTATCTTTTGTACTGTTATTTTCTTTTTATCTCCATTTTTATTGGAAACAAAAGAAACTGTGTCAAAACAAAATAGTAATCATTTAGTTAAAGATCTTAACTGGCTTTATCTGCAATTATGTTATCAGGCAGTACTTCATTCCATAAAATTGAATAAATATTCCAAAAGCTAGTAGAAGAGTATGCTTCTATTTCCTTATTGGTTTCGTGCAACAAATTTATGCACTACCTTATGATGTGATTTTTGCTTCAGAGTCAGTTTTTGCTATACATGGAATGTTTGCATCTCACCTAAAGTCGTATGCTGAAATCCTAGCCCCCACTGTGAGGGTATTAGATGTAACCTTTGGGAAGTGATTAGGTCATGAGAGTTTGTCCTTAGGAACAGTGTTAGGGTCTTTATAAATGAGATCCCAAAGAGCCTCTTGTGCCCTGGAAGGGCACAGTGAGAAGGCCATCTATGAGCCAGGCTCTCCTTACAAAGTGAATCTGCTGGCACGTTGATCCTGGATCTCTCAGCCTCCAGAACTGTGAGAAAAAAATGTCTATTGTTCATAAATCTCCCACTCTATGGTATTCTGTTAAAGCAGCCTGAACAAACTAGGACTGCTATCTATGAAGGAATTTATGACAAGAACAAAAAGTAGTATTTTGTGTTTATCTCTTTATCTTATCATTTCAAGTGCTCTTTGTTCCTTTTTGTAGATCTAGGTGGTCACTGGTGTTATTTTCCTTCATCCTGAAGAACATCCTTTTATATTTATTGAAGTGATAAATTCTCTCAGATTTATCTGAAAATGTCTCAATTTCTTTGTCTGAAGGATATTTTCAATGAATATGAGAGTATTTTTTTTTTCCTTCTGAGCTTTAAAAAATGTTGCTCCAAACACAAATGGGCAAGAAATATTAAAAAAAAAAAAGTTCAACATCTTTAGAAAATCAAAACTACACTGAGATTTTATCTCACTCAGGTCAAAATGGCAGTTATCAAGGATACAAATAATAATAAATGTTGCCAAGGATGTGGAGGAAAAGGCACACTCATACATTGTTGGTGAGACTGCAAACTAGCACAACCACTCTGGAAAGCAGTGTGGAGATACCTCATAAAACAAGGAAAGGAACCACCATTTGACCATATTTATCCCAAAGAACTAAAATAAGCATGTTGTAGTGATACAGCCACATCAATATTTATAGTAGTGCAACTCACAGTAGCCAAGTCATGGAACCTGTCAATAAATGAATGGATCAAGAAAATGGGTTTTATATACACAATGGAGTTTTACTCAACCATAAAGAAGGATGAAATTATGGCATTTGCTGATAAGTGGATGGAAGTAGAAGACATCATGCTAAGTGAAATCAGCCAGATTCAGAAAATCAAGGGTCAAATGTTTTCTATCTAATGTGGAAGCTAGAATAAAATAAAGGGAGGAAGGAGGTTGAGGTCAGATAACATAAAGACATAGGGAACATCAGTGGAGTAGAAGGAAATTGAGAGAGAGGGAGAAGGGACAGGATGGAGGAGGCAATGTGCAATGAATTTGACAAAATTATGCTGTGTGTATTTATAAATATATCACAGTGAATTATACCTTTGTGTATATTTATAAAGAACCAAGTAAATATAAGTAAATAAATGAGTGGAAAGTAGACCAGGGGAATGGGAGAGGGAAAAGGGGGAAACTGGGACTGAAATGGAGTAAACTGAATTTTATTATGTACAATTATGTCAAAATGAACCCAACTATGATATACAACTCTAGTGCACCAATAAGAGAAATAAATATTTCAATTGAAGCAAAAAGGTAAAAAATAAAGATAAAAAAGCCTTCAGATTTCCATATTTCTTGTGAGAAATCATCTGTAATTTGTGTTACTATCAGCTATTAAACTGCATTGTTCTCCCTGTATGTAACGTGTCTCTTTTCTTTGACTGTTCAATGGTTTATATTTGTTCTTATAGTAGTTTGACTTTGAAATATTTATTGTTTTCTTGGTATTCATTCTACTTGGCATTTTCTAATTTTTTGGGTCTGTAAGTCCATGGTTTTTGTGTGTACAATAAAATTAGGGAAAATATTGGTCATTGCTTAGATATTTCTTTGCTACATTCCCAATCTCTTATACTTCTGGGAGTCAAATCACATATCTGTGAAATCATTTTTATATCATTGCTAATTTCTATCATTGCATATCACTATTGCTCTGTTCAGTTTTCTTCAGTCCTTTTTCTTATTGTTTTTTAGATTAGATTATTTTTGTTGTCTTCTTAACAAATTTTCTAAGTCTCACTTCAAGTGTTCCTGTTTGCTTTTGCTAAGCTTTTACAATAATTCTTTTTTTTTTTTTTTTTTTTTTTTCCCCACTTTTCTGATAAGACCCCTTTAACTTTAGTTGTTAATGCCATATTCTTCTTTAATTCTTTAAATATCTTCTCCATGAGTTCTTGAACATACTAGCAACAACTCTTTAGTATTTTTGTTAAAGTTGACATCCAGCCTATCCCAGAGCTGGTTTCTAAAGGCTACCTATTACATGACTATCTATCACATTTTTGTATTTCTTTGCATATCTTATAATTTATTATTATATAGACATTTTGGATAATAGACTGTAAAGAATGTAGATTTTGATATTTTCCTCCAAGTATCTGGATGTTTATTTAGTAAGAAATTTAACTTTTCATGAACACCTTGAGTTTGTGTAAGCATAGTTTTCACTTAGAGTTGACAATAGCATAAAACTTTACCCAAGACACTCCAAGTTGCTGGGACTCACATTCCTCAAAGTATATAGCCTCTGGGAATTTTGTCAGGATTTAGATTTTTACTTTATTTGGCGGGTTTGGAGTAGTCTAAGCCTTTTGGTAGCCCAGCTGGATTCCAGGGTTCTTCACATGTTTTTGAGGTGTGTACTCTCTTTCTGGGAACCAACCTTCCTTTACTGTTCAACTTCTAATGTTGATCTCTGAACCTTGTAGCAGTTGTTTTATGGTCAATCTGATGAAGTTTCACTTTGTACACGTGCAGAGCATCACCTCATACTTCTCCCTATCCCTTAACAGCTTCTTTTTGTCTGATACTCCGGTTCTCAGATTCCAGCTGTCAACCAGTCCTAAGCCTGATTTCTATCTCCATAGCTCTCTAGGACCACCATATTTTCTTTGAATTCCAGCCCACCATGCTGTATGATGGGCTTTCCCTTTCCTCAGAGTTTGCAGTATTATGCTTCTATTATCCAATGCCTAAGAAGACTGATCTCATATATTTTGCTCAGTTTTAAATTATACATGTCAGAAGGTATTGACTGGAATTAGTTACTTCATCATATCTGAAAGATGAAGTACTCTACTTAGTATTTTAAAGAATGCAGTTTTCTTGTTCAAGTCTTCAAGGATATATGTAGAAATCCTGTTCCCTTGTTCTCTTAACTCAGGTATAGGCTATTCTCTTTGTTAAATTTGTTTTTCCTCTTTCATGGCATTGTTGTTTCTCAAGTGTTTGGTGACTCTTAATTGCAAGCTTATGTCAATCACAGCCACAATCTGATTCCCATTCTGGGGGTAGGAAAACTTCAGAATTTTGAGATATAGTTCTAAAGAGAATAAGTCAGTCTCTATAATGCTATTTGTAAAAATATTTAATACAGAAATCATTTGTGTGTACATTTTCTGTCATGTGTAGTGAAGAAACCTTGCATCAAAAGAGAGAAAAAGAAAGAGAGAGAGAGAGAGAGAGAATGGAGAGAGACAGAAAAAGAGAGAAAAACATCATTATTGTGTTCAACAGTCTAGCTTTCATGGTCCCAGCACCCATGTGTCTTGTTTTTTAGTTCATTTCCATCACTGTTTTCCTTCTCGTTCATTTAATCTGGGTCCTCCTATCAGATCAACTCAGGGAAACTCTTGTTTTGCCTTTAGTTAATCTGGGTTCTGTCACTTGTCACAAGCTAAGTCTTAACTATTGCTGACAATAAATGGTGAGGGAAATGAAGACTGATACAAGAGAATGTATTCAGTGTGAATAGGGCAACTTAAATTTTCCTAGTTAGATTGATTTTTCCCCCAGGGATTTAGTTCTTGTTACCTGCTGTTTAGTTTAATGGTATTAAGATTGTGTGTCTTTTAAATTCTTTTTTCATTCTTTCCCATACCTTTCAAGAGGGAAATGATATCTGAGTATTTTTATGACATAGGACCTCCTTTTTTATTTTTTTTTAATCTCCTTTAGATTTCTCAGATTTTAATGAATCAACCCTAGTGGTACCGCATGAGGGATATATTCTAAGACCCTTAGTGGATGCCTGAGAATGTGGATAGTACTGAATCCTAAATATGCTACATATTTTCCCATTTGTTCTTGCCAATGTTCTCAGCAACCTCAGTACAGGACTTTTCTTCTTTCCTTATTAAACTTTCAACCCTTCAGTTAAAGGATGCACTGTATGCTTCTCTTTGGCATATCTGAGTTGCTAGCATCATTACTTCTGTGCTTTGGGGACATTATTAGGTAAAATAGGGCTTACTCGAACACAAGTACTGCAGCAGTGTGGTCGCAGTTGACATGGTAACCGGGAAGACTGCTAAGTGACGTAGGGGTAGCATATACAGCTTGGCTATGCTGGACAAAGGGATGATAGATTCACATTCCAGGCATGTGCAGCAGGACAGTGTGAGGTTTTATCATGTTACCTAGGAAAGCACGCAATTTAAAACTTACGAATTGCTTAGTTCTGGAATTTTCCATGTAATATTTCTGGACCTTGGTTGAGCATGGTAACTGAGACCACAGATAGTGAGACCACAGATAGTGAAATCACAGATAAGAGAGGGAGTGTTATTGAAAATAGGAATGAAAGGCATCATTAGGTGTGCTGGTCAACACTCAGCTTTTGTTGGATGTTTTATATCCTGTACATGATGGTCCAGGATTTAGTTTGATGAAATCATTATGCTTCACATACTCTACATGCTTATTCTAAAAATGATTTTATTCATAATCTCGAGAAAAAATGTTTATATCTCAACTATTTAAAGGAGATCGATTTTATCACTAATGGAACAAAAGAGTTAAGGTGGTTAATGATTACCAAATACATCATTACTAATGGAATAAAGGGCTTGCTCTTTCCTGTACAGGAGTTGAAATTAGTTAATGATTACATTACCTATTCCATACAAAATAATTAAAACTTGGGGTAGAAATTGTCACGTAAACTCTTAAATGACTTGAACAGAGTTTTAAAAGGAATTATGTTTGTTAACCTAAGAAAGACATAGTATATTTGAGTTTAACACTTATTAATTAGCTATGTTTAAACAAAAACTTCTACAAGTTAAAGCCATGAATGTAATGTTCCCTTCTTTTACAATTTTATTTATACTGTTTATATGAACAGGATATGGTAATGAGATGAGGAGATGCATTAAACAAGACAGAACCAAATTTTATAGCTTGGTTAGGGAAGGAAAACACTAGAGCTTTTAAAATAAGACTTACAATGAATGTTTATGGAACTGGATTCAGGCAAGGCTGTTAAGAAACTGTATGCCTTTAACTCACCAAAGGGAAATAAGTAATTTCACCCATCATGGTGAAAAACTAGCAGCTCCAAATGTATATTCAAATTATTTATTGCTCATGAATTTAATAAGAAAATTAGTATTTACTGGGGTTTCTGGTATCTAATTTGTATCTTTTTGGTGGATAAGCAGGGAATTGGAGATTATGTCAGGAGTGAAAGAAGTATGGCCTCTGCTAAAGACCTGGGATTGCACAAGCTGTGTGACTGATCCACCTACACTTCCCGGTGCCATGTCCTCCTACTTTAAACCATTTTTATCTCTATTTTTTGTCATGTTACTGAACAATGAGAACAAAAGCATCTGTCTGAAAAGTATACATGTAGGAACGGTCTACAAAAGGCAAGTTCATCGAAGCATACTATGCAATTTCCTTCCCAAACACATCTAATGATATTTTCTCTTTTTCCTCACTTTGTTTTGATTGTCTGTCTTAGCTTGCCATTGGTTTAAGTGCTACATTTATTTGCTTTGTGTAAACCTTGATTGTGTGTGTGTGTGGGGGGGGCGGAGGACTTGAAGGAGTGTGGGTTTGTGGGGGGTGTCAGAGAGAAAGAAAGAGAGAGAGAAGGAAAGATGGGTGTGGGGGAGTGTCAGGTTGAAGAGAAGAGTGGTTATGGGATGAACTACTTTTCATTGAGGAGGTATTCTGGGATGTTCTACAGCTGCCTGCATCCTCCTCCATTAGGCAGCACCTCACCAAACATTTTTCTCTTGAGAACACACCCTTCATATTCACGTAACCGAAGCGCTCCCACCATTCCCCACAGTCCCTGGCTCCTGAGCTCCATCCCCTCACCTGAAAGTTGGGCTAAGGCTGCAAACCTACCTTCTACTGTTGCTCTTCTTTGAGGACCAACCTTGGGGATGGCCTTCAGTTTAAACCTAGGAATCCTACCATGTGAATCAGATGCAGACAGGTTCTTCATCTCTATGATACCTCTGCTGTTAGAATGTGACTTTCACAGTTTCCTAGGACAAGATAGTTAATTGTTTTCTAGGACAAGATAGGATAGTGACAAACTATCTCACACATTTACCAGAGAGTTGAATGAATTCCTTGAGAACAAGTATTTAGGGATGCTGGCGCTTCAACTGACTTTTTTCTTCATTTCTTTGTCATATTCCTATAAATGACCACAGAATGGACTTGCTGCACCTGTCAGGAGTTGGAAGAAATGAATGAATTATTCTTTAAATGTCTCATTTAGCCATTTGGCCCAGAGCTCAAATGGCTAGATTGTGACTTTTATAGATAAAAGGAAGTTGACAGTAGGCTTAGACCAATGCTTGAGACGCCTAAGGACAATGCTATGGCAAGAATGAAAGGGGACTTGAAATAAAGGGAAACCATCCAAGGGTTAACACTATATTTGGTCTGAAACATATTACTGGTGCAATTCAGTTAGAGGCCTCTGCTATCTTTGCATTTCTCTATCACAAATTTATTATGGGACAATTTTGTTAGTAAAACATGCTCAGATGTATTTATTCCTTTGTTTTTCTTTTCTTTTGTATTCCAGCAATCCAGTCATGGCCTCTCATCTCTAATTATGTTTATGGTGTTTATATGTGAATTGTCTGTAGGATCAGGTCATGCTCTGTTTCTCCATATAACACAAGACCATGTACAGTCATTATCCCTGGGCACTGTGGTCCTCTCCTCAAGAGGATTAATTGTACCTCCATTGACAAGCCTGCCTCTTTCAGAAATATATGTGATTTATAATCAAGCAATGGCATTTTTTAATCTTCTGTGTCCTTGACCCTCAGCTATGACATGGGACTATGTCACTAAAGACAAAACTGGAGTTGTTCTCGTCTTTTCTGACCATTTACAACATAGCTGATCTGCTTCTCCATCAAGTAAAGCCAACCGATCCCAGGAATTCACAAAGGACCATTTTTCTTTTCATTCTATATTCACATTCCTGTAAGCCCTAATCTCCCTGATTTGTTAAAGCCTTGATTTCTTACTTGGCTTTCAATAACTGTGGCTGGCACCTCAATTTTTTTCATCAACATTTCCCAGCTTCCTCTTTTGCTGTATCAAACTTGCTTTGAAAGCTCCCTTGATAGTTGCATTACTGGTAATTTCTATTGAAAGTAATCTTCAGGAATCTTCTCTGCAAGGGGAGATAAAATGAAGAGTGACTGTGTATGACTCAGGAGAAAGAGGGTACTAATATTTGCAATCATTTTGTGTCAACTATGGTGATATTTCACTTATTTCACTTAATTTAGTAGCTGAAATATATAAAATATACTATACCAAGCAAAAGAAGCATAAAAGCACACAGGAAGTGTATAATAAAGAGAGTAGTTTATGCCAGCTGGGCAACAAGGAGTGGAGGTTGCTGGATAATCTTCATGCATGAAGTGAATGTTAACCTGGTGGCATTTGGAAATGGTGCTGGTCAAAGACTGGTGAGGCAGAGCATGCCCACATGTCTTCTGCTGTCTTGTCTTAGTGTCCTCCAGTCTGTTCAACATGTAATAGCCAGAGTTTAAACTGCCAGTGCTTTGTCATTAGATTGAGACACCTGAATCCTTTTCATGGGAGACATGGATGTAAATCTGCTCTATCCATCCAAAATCATGACTGGGCTTCTTTTCATTCACTTACTTCACCCTAACCATATTGGACTTCTGTGTTCTTAAAACATACCAGATGTTTTTCAGCAGGGCAGACTTTTCACATGCCCTGTCCTGATACGCTCCCAAATCCTCCCTGAAAGGAATGAATGCACTCTTGAAGTGGTGTTCATGCATCAAGCTGATTACCAAATTGGAAGCATTTCAAACAAGTCCTGTTGTTCATCATGTACAAGAAATTCTTATCTGACAACCTGGCTCAGTAAGCAATCTCATTTCCTAAATGCTTATTTGTTAGATTGAGTCCTTCTGTTTCCCTTGGAAACATTAGCAAGTGAAAGGGTTGAGTTTTTTTCAGGGAGTGGATGTGCTTAGTGCTGTGACTTCAAGGTTGGTCTTTAGCTTATCTTATTTACAGCTGAAAAAGTTTCCTTGTTCACCTTGCAAAGGAGTATTGGCCTGTATCTGGCTACAGACTTTAAATTTCTGATCTCTGGTTACTATTATCACATTTTGCATAATGGCTGTTATCAAATAAGCAGTGCATTAATCACATTTACTGGAACAAAAGTTAATGTAGGGCTACCACCTGCCTCTCCCTAGATAATCTGAATTTTAGAGAACATTTTATTGCTGGGGAAATTTTAAGGTGTGTGGGTAGATTTGCTTGAGTTGTGACTGTTTCTCCTATGTTGTGTCCTTTTTCTCCTCTCTTGTTTGAAAAAACTATTGGCAATTATTTGGCAAATAATTGGTTATCAAGATTGGGAGAGCAAAATGTTGCCATCTCCAATGCCCCCATTAGTTTAGTTCTACTTTTTTTTCAGTAGAACACATTTGATTGGACAAAATGAGTGGGTGCCTGATGACTCCTATGGGAGTTTTGGATTTTTCAGGACTCTTCTCTGACACTTATCAGTATAATGGGTAAAACCAAGTGGTTATCTAGGCGATTAAAGAGATAGAAAGTTCTGTAAGGCAAATTTGATGGGGTTGTCTTAACCTGAGCCAGAGTCCAAGCATGAGAGAACACATAGCCCTTCAGTATAAACTATCACCATCATGTCCTTGTTTATTCTAACAAAATATTGAATGCAACCATAGACTCATCAAAAGAAGACTTTAAAGAATTTAGGACTCTGTAAGTGTATGTGTATGCTGGATGAAGAGGTGTGATTTTATGTAAGATGTCATCAAATAAGAAATCTGTTTTTAAAATAGCATATAATGACATTTTCTAATAAGATCAGAAAAGGTCATTATCTGATAATTGGGGAAGAAATATTTGGGCCTCTATACAGTATTTTGAAAAAGATCATACTGTATTTAAGAGAAAGACTAAAAATAAATTTTCAGTGTGTGATAGTTGACAGGGAAGGGGAATTGACCGGAAATGCGAATGCTGCTATGGCTATTATGAACTACATTGGGAGACACACTGAAAGGGCAAAGAAAAATTGCTCTCACATACACAGTTTTAATAGAAGGTGAATTTCAAAACTGTTGTCCAACTAAACTGTATCTGAGGAAAATAAAGTCATCCTACCTGAATTTATTTCTCTTAACCTCCACAAGATCCACTGTCATACTTAGGTGCTGATAAATTGGTGCCAGCAGTTTTTAAAAAATCAGAATCAGTTTGCACAGATGTGCACTTTCTCAATAGAGACCAGCAGTGCTGACCCATGAGACATCTTGGAAACGCAAATATTTTATATATACAGGAGACTGCTAATTGTGGTTAAATGAGTACATTTGCTGGAAATCAGCAATCTAAATTTTTTGTTTCTAAGTGAACTTGCAAATAGCAAATGGGGAAGAAGAAAGGAAATAGCTGAGAAGGGAAGTGATATGGATACGTAAATGACAAGAACGTTCTGTGGATAACTGAATCACCAAAAAATGAGCTATTGTTTATGCCATTGTTGAGTACCCCGTGTGACAATAAAAATTACCAGGAAGATGTGTTAAAATACACATTCTTGATAGGAAACCAGCATTTGAATCAGACTTTTCATGGGAAATATCTAATACATAATCACAGACGTCACCACACCAAATGCATGAGGGATGAGTGTGTAGCTTGATGCAGACAAAACGTGGATGACTTGTGTGGTTACAAAACAGAATGGTAGGAACAGCTCAATGTATATTTATCAGAAAATGCTCATTTTCATAAATTGAATTTGCTTTTTTTCTGGACCATTTGCTGCCTGAATTGGCTTCTACAACTTGCCTTACTCTTCACTGAAAGACATTTACTTTATATGTAATTTTCCAAATAACTTTAATAATTAAAAATGTCATGTAGCTTTACACAAGTGTTAAACCCCACATTTGTCTTATGTGAGTTCAATTTTTTCTTTAAAAAGAAGCTGTTTGTCAACTCCGGCTCTGTACTATGAAATCATGGTTCCCAGAATCACAAAATACAAGGTTATAAAGGAATCTTAGAAATGAATAGACCAATTAGTTGTTCTATTTGACTTGTTAAAAATCACAAATGCCAAATCTACTGAATTAGACTCTGGGATGAACCAATGCTTTAAAGCAATTTATCAATACTATGTGAGTATCACTTAATGAAAATAATAAAAACAATATAAAATATTATTTTTATTTTAACATGATGGAAGCAAATTATTTTTCTAAGTATTACCTAAAATGAGAACCACGTATCACTTCTGGTTAGTATACAGCTAATAGGAAAAATCTTGGTAGGGATCATTTGAGCACTAAATCAGCTCTCTCATCCACAGAATGGGGAAATGGGAATGCTAATGACTTGTTAGGCTAATGTGAAGCTTTGAAAGAGGATATATGTACCGTGCCTGGCCCAAAGTAAGTGGTCATTGCTATTTTGTTATGCAGCTTTCTTTTACTACAATGAAATACCTGAGGCAATTTATAAGGATAAAAGTTTTGCTTAACCCAAAAGTTTGGAGGTTGAAATCCAACATTGGTGGCACATCATCGTGCATTTTGGAGGGAGTGCTCACATGTCAGTCCCGGAAGCAGAGAGAGAGAGAGGATAGGCCTGGATCTCACAATCCTTTGGGGGGCATATCTCCAATGACCTAAGGGCCTCTCCCTAGACATACTCCTTAAAAGTCCACAGCATCTCTCAGTACTAACATCCTGGGGGCCAAGTTTACATGTGGACCTTTGGGGAATAATCATTCAAACCTTACTTACATTCAAACCTTACAAAGCTAGTTTTGCTTAACAAAGTTTATAGATTACCATATGTTTTCTCCTCTTTTCACCTTTCTTACCACAGTGCTTTACAAATAGTAGATGACAATAATTCATTTATTGACTTGTTTAGTAGTAAGACTTAGATAGAAGTCACTATTGCTTCTTACTGAGTGAAAAAAATTGCGTGGAACTCTCACTTTAAGAGAGTGCTCAGCAAATTCCATTTACTCCATATGTGAAAGTTCTGCTTTCCTGAGCCTGATTAGGTTATAAGTTGTAAGGGTAGGGCTCGTTTTTTGGGTAATTACAGCTTTAAATGCACCCAGAAGGCTATTACACATTGGCCATATCCAATGCATATAATAAATAATTAATTGAACAAATAAATAAATAAAAATTACAGCTCATAAAAGCTCCTCATTAACTTACCCAGCACTAGTCTAGCTCTGGCAATTAATTTCAAACTCTCTTGTTTCTCCTTTATTAAGTAAGCTGAAATGAAATAGAAATGATATAATTGTTTTTGCTTTCTCATTTGGAGAAATACTCATGGAGGTTCAGTTCTCAGAGCGCACAGAAAATGAGATTAGATGATCCCTATTTGATACACAAATAACACTAGATTCTGAACAATAATAGAACCACACTTATTCCAGTGACTATTTCTACCTAGTCCAGTGCAGAGGATGGCATCAATTTAGAAAAATAAAAATATTATTATTTCATTATAGGATCTTTCTAGGGGAATAATTGGGATTCACTTCTTTTTTTACAACCACGGCTTGTGAAGCTTCCTAGCATTATGCCTTTCTCCTCTTTTTTTGTGAGAAGAAATGCATATGCACATGCTTGCTTTGGTTCATATCTTAGAACTTGCATGTTCCATCCCCAGATTCCTGGTGTTATATGACAAAAGGACGAAACCCACGCATGAAGTTACCAGTACGTTTTTCAGGAAAAGATTTGAAAAATGATTCTTTTTTATAAAGGTCAACTGATGTAATCTTCAGACAATGGACATGAGGTGGTTTTGCTTGAGAGAATTTTGCAAATCTTCAGGTATGCTGTGGTGGCAGGGGGCAGTGTCTGGCAGGGGCAGTTTTCCTCAGTATTAGTTTGATAAGTTCCCCCACAGGAAGCTGTGAGAACGAACTCAGGCAGAATGTGTTCTCTACCCCAGCTCTGACTCTGTTGATAGATCATTAATTATTATGCAGGAATACCTCGTTCAAGCACATTGTTTTGAGTTCCTGAGAGCTTCAAATACAATTCAATGATTATTATTTTTCTAATACAAAAATCAGTAGAGTGAATAATGGCTCACATAATTCATCTGGAGGGATCTTGACTTGATTAAAATGAATCACGCGGGCTTATATAAACGTCTTGCACACAATTTCATTTTGAATTAAAGAAAACTGGACTATAAGTCAGGGGAGCCGATCAAGGCTAGAGTCTTCTCCGGTAAGCTTTGTGACCTTGGCATGATGCTTTCTGATCCCACTTTCCCTTTTTGTATATTAAAAGAATTGGACAACTCAAGGTCCTTCATAACTTCCAATTTCAATCTAACTCCTAAGTTCATAATTGAGATGACATTTCTCTTTTAGAAGAC